>CABFOV010005498.1:0-11930 GCA_902141375.1 Timema poppense
TACACATATTGCATGCATGAATCGCTGCGTTTCAAGGTATTATTGCTCGATTACACCGTGATACAATCCTTCCTTGGGGAGATATTGCTTTGTTCTGTGCTCAAAGAGGTCCGTGCAAGATTGTTCCATATGCATCCATGACGTTCTTGTTTTACTAGAATCGGTATTACAAATGGTTTTAATGAGGAATGATCTTCTCTTAAATAGTTTGGAAACGAAATTAATCAAGGGATGAATAATTAAAATGCAACTTGGCTTTTTAAATTATATCTAATCAACTCTCTTTTCTTCGTCATATTACCAATCATAGTTATCTGAAAATGTGTAATAATTTCTTCACTACGTGTATTATGTAATTTAGGTGTGGTCTTCATGTATATTATTGGAGAGTGTTTGGCCATCTACTAAAACAAAAGCCATCGCAAAACTGGTCGAAATTTATGCTATAACTTTTCTATCACCGTAAAACCAGAAATAGCTAGACTGGCCCCTTTGTCAACATGCCTTCTCGTGTTGCTAGATAGAAAGAACAATATACAAAAATGTTATATTACATGAATATAATATATAAATAACATAAAATATATCATTGTTAAATAAATTCTAATAATTTGAAACGTTTTTTTATATAATAATGTATTTGTCAAAGGGAAATATTATTTATTTAGTGTATTTATAAACTCAAATATGTTTACTAGGGCCAATGTGCTTATGTACTCTTTTTGTAATATTGTAGCTTGTTATGTATTAGTGTGTGTTCATCCAATAGATTAGTTACGTGTATTGGTAGAATCTTAGAAGGATTTGGATTCAAACCCTGGACCTTTGATTAATTTACTCACCGTGGTGACAAATGTGTTCTCTGTGATTTTATGTTTATTCTAATTATGGCAAATTTCCATATATATATATTTTTGAAAGTACATGGAAAAATTAGTCTTTCTAATTTGACATAAAATATATTTATTGTTATTAATAATATTTTTTCGCCTCGTCTTACTAATTGTTAAAGCTATAAATATATTTACTTATATTTCTAATGTGTTAGGGTTGAGTAAGGTTCAATTTAGAGGCATTGTAATCTTATCTTGACATAGTAAGAGATGTTATATATATCTAAGGAAAATAATCATATTAAGTTATTATTATTATGATTATTATTATTATTATTATTATTATTATTAGCACCGCGTCTTACTACCCGTTCGGGCTATACGCACTTACGCTAATGTGAAATGGTAGGGTGATTGTGAGATGAAATGAAGGACCTACAGTTTAACGTGGAATCCGAACCACGGTGGAGGCCTGGAATTCCTCACAATCCCAAGATGTCTTATCAGAGGTGAAGGAAGGGTTTAGTAATCAGATAAATCTTTGCCGGCATCTTAAGTTCACCCAACCAGGATTCTAATATCAAACGCTAATTAGGGGACAGCTTTCACTTTTGTGTACATGGAAATGCCCTTCGGCCGTCAAGGTAATGTTTCATAATTCTGTAAATCTCTAACTACCCTAATTTGTGTCAAACTTGTATCACGTATTTGTTTCGTCAAGTATAAGACTAAGCATCCTATTTTACTATTAAAAAATAGCTGTCAACGCTATGATATATTCTAGAGAGTGCTGTAGGTCCTTAAAGAAGATTAACTTTAAAATAATGACATACGTAAGACTCTCATAATTCTCAAAGAGAAATACGACTTTGATTTCAAAAGGTTATATTAGAATGCCCCCAGGTCAGATATCAACAACCATATTTTGGTAGAGATGAATTGATGTACAGGTTTTCTTTTCTATACCAAACTGGATCCTCTAGATACATACGTTTGAACTTTATAGACTTGACTCAAATGATGACTTTGGTCGTAAATACCATACCTTATAAAGTAGTGTCTACCCTAATGTTAGTGAGTCAAAGACTTCCTAATTTCCATGCCATTATATAGTACGTGTAACGTATATCACTGAGGTTATAATCTCAACGCCAAAAGCACTCCCCTACTAAGAGTATTAACGTGGTTCGCTGTCTGAAAGGTCTACTTACTACTCACATGTAGGACAACTTATCTCCTCGTCTCGTGATGATTTAAGTTATCTATGTGATGGAACTGGTACTAGTTATAGCTGAGTATAGTTGAGTTGGAACGATGACGTGGTTGCGACTGTTTTAACCTTCAATTAAATTTCGCAGATAAGTTAGATCTAAACTGTGAGCTAGGAAGCTTTCATAGACGGAAAACCACGTATATGGAATCATTCTATTATCTTTGAATACCAACTAGCTTTCTAATTTGATACATTTATATGTCTTCTTAATCGCAGCAGAGGCAAGTACAGTCTAAGTCGTCAGACTAACATATAGTTCTACTGTTGGTGATGGAAAAGTCACAGTTGGATTTATTTAGCCTTATTTTGATAGGGATCCTGTTTGGAAAATTTTATTTAATATTGAATCCTACCGTGTGGTAGTCTTTTGGTAGGATTGATGAATCTCCATAATGGTACTAAGAAGTAGGTCTTTAAAGGTTTTTATATCCTACCAACCTACTATGATATAGGATTTTGGTATAAAATAAAGTTTTCTTAAAAGGCCTTCCTAAAAACAATAAAGATTGACTGGGTTCATTGTGGATGGTAATCACCATGTGTTTTTTTCCCCTTATATATATCCAAATTAATGTTGATTAACACCTCAAAGCTGCTAACCACATCCGTACTTAATAGATTCAATCACTAATAAAACTGCCAATAAACGTAAATAAGACTAATACAGAATATAACATGACATATAGGACCCATGGACAATATGAACAAAACTTAATGAAAAAAGTACATATACATGTGTGATTCATTTTACCTTGCTTCAGAATTATCTCCATGTTTGTAGACGAGTAGTTATTTGGAGCTGCTTAACAATAATAATGATTGCCAAAACCTTCCTTAACTTCTGACAAGACGTGTTATAATCACAACTTGTGAATGTGTGGAATTCCAGGTCTCCATCCTGGTTCAGATTCCATGTTAAGCTGTAGGTCCTTCTATTTCATCTCACAATCACCCTAACATTATACATTAGCTTAAGTGCGTATAACCCGAACAGGTAGTAAGACGTGGTGCTAATAATAATAATAATAATAATAGGACGTTCTTAAAATGTTAACACTAAGCCTGAAGTTTTTGTGTAGTATGATGCCACATGATTTCAAAAAATACATGGAATCTCAATGCTTGGGTTTAGGACCAATTGGCCATTTTGAAAACATTCCATGGTGTTATGAAGTACTAAATTACTGGAATGGAAACATATTTATAATTTAGAAACGGTGTAAAAAGAAACGTTATATGATATTTATGTAGTTATTTGGAGCTGCTTAACAATAATAATGATTGCCAAACCTTTCCTTCACCTCTGACAAGACGTGTAATAATCACAACTTGTGAATGTGTGGAATTCCAGGTCTACTCATTGTTTAAACTACGAAGCCTAAGCTTAAGGCACTTAAGCTAAACAAATATTGCTAAGTATCTTATGTGAAAACTTTAAGGGTCCATCCTAAAAAATTATATATTTCATTTAAATTTTGTGTTAATGGAGAGTTTGGATAGAGGAATAACATAGACATGGATTTCTTAATTCAATTGATTCAATTTTATACAAGTATAATATATTTTATATGAACTTTTTTTTATGTGTTTCCTTTCTACCAGTTATGATACATTGTGTATATTGATATTATTTTATTAATAAAACTTGTGAATATATGTTTAATATTTAATCATATTTATAATGAAACTCTTTTCATTTCTAGAGTACCGGTATAATACAAAACCGCGAATAAATTAAACACATGATTAGGAACTAGAGCTATGCTTTATATATTATATTTTTCATAAATGTTTTTTTGTTTTTGAATTGAATTAATCTATAATCATGATTAAGGAAGGAAACATATTTCTCGTTTAATAGATTATTAATATTAAGAAGTTAAAAATGGTTGATTAAAAATGTTGTTATATAGCTTAAAAAGCAAGTGCTAGTGATGAGTGATATACAATAGATATTCTTACTACTCTCTTCAGTGGCAAAATGGTTTAATAAACTGTCAATAACAGGGAGATTGTGGTTCGGCCCCAGTCAGATGTACTGAGGGTAAGATTTCATAAAAAATATGTCCACACTCCCATCACGCAAATGCGAATACGGTTCCTATAAATTCAACCTTCCTTATCTTTAACACACTAGCGTAGCTAGGACATAGGGGTGGACCTCAATAGGTACTAAAAATATAAAATTACTGTTTTAACTGTAATAGGGACCTTAGAATATAAATTGATAGCCTAATATAATATTTTAATTTAACAAAAAATGAGTATATGACATGATCTTGATTAGGTATTCCATACAATATAACTATTTATATGACAGGCAGTCAAATAAAGAATGATCCATCCACGTCTATAGTTTTCATAGTCACCTACATAATACTATATTAGAAATGGAGGGGAGGGTGTTAAGAGAAGCTATACTCCCAGCGCACTAAGAAGGAAAGTGAATTTAGACCTCCTGGGTCATAAGTGGTTTATATGTGAGTAAAAGATGCACATTATTAATCTTATCGCGCCATGTTGCCCAAACTAATAATAATAATAATAATATTTAGCACCACGTCTTACTACCTATTCGGGTTATACGCTTTTTAAGTACTAATGACGCTAATGGATTAGGAATTGGGAAGGTTGAATTAGAGGAAGTGAACCCGAAATTGCGTGGAGGGAGAGTGGAAAACCATTTAGGAAAAACCACCTCCAGTTCACCCGACTGAGATTCGAACCTCGATCTCCCCGTCCTCAGCAGTCTGGCTCAACACGACAAGCGCGTTAGGCAACTACGCCACAGAGGCGGGTGACTAATAATTTTTGTTACATTTATATCTCATTCGTATAAAGGATACCTATATCGTTGGTCACTTGGTCTAATGCGTAGATTTCTTGTTAGACTGGATATCCACAAACGTGGAGATAAAGATTTAATACAATGTTGGCTATTCTTAAAGTATTTTCATAGAAATCTTTCCACTCACACTCCGTTCTAATGATGGTATAATTACTCAAAAATTACACCTCCATTATCCCTATCTGATGAATATATGGATGTTATCAATGTATGCATAGTCCTAATTGGTGCTAAGACGCGGCAAAAAAAAATTATTGTACTTGAATAAAATTCAATCATGTGAATTAAGAAATCCTTGTATATGTTATTCCTCTATCCAAGTTCTCTATTAACACAAAATTTTAATTAAATATATAATTTTTTAGGAGGGATCCTTAAAGTTTTCACATACGATATTTAGCAATATTTGTTTAGCTTAAGGGCCTTAAGCTTAGGCTTCGTAGTTTAAACAATGAGTAGAAACCTTTGAGAGATCTTGATTTTAATTTAACTTCTGCATAGCGAATGAAGTAAGAAAATTTTGCAGCGAATCATAAATGAAGAAATACAGTAGTTGCCAATATATATATATATATATATATATAATATATACCAATAGCCATTAAATGCATTAATTATATTTGTTAATATGGGAGTCACCTAATTGTGTTTTATTAATTTACTCTAGTTAAAAATAAAAGTGGAGAAATTAATTACAACCACCAATTTATCAATTATCCATATCGACCTCATAACTGTTCATTACAGTTTCACTTATGGATAGATGATTACATTTCCTCTAGTCCTTGGACAGAATTTAATTCAATCTTGTAAAGCTTAAAAAGAGAGACAGGAATAGGTAATGTAGGGTCAGATAGAAGGAGATAGGTGGATGCTCTGCGTTTGATCGTGCGTGGGGAATGTGAAGGCCATGTTTTGGGGGTGATTTAGAGAGTGACGTCATCGATAGCTCGTGAGAGTTTTTCATCCACCTCTTCATACCCCGTTTACTCCAACCGTTTCCCCTCCAACAGCGTGTTATTCATGAGGGAGGATCATGTTGCTTTTGGAGTCCAATCTCGTCTGTAAAAAGAGGGCTTGTCCCTGGGACTGATTGAGATAGGCAATCAACTATCGCGGTAGCACTCGATCAGAAACATAGCTATTTCGTTTTAGGTTGTGTGTATGTAGGTTTTTTTTGGTTTGTTTTAGGGATAAGAGGGGGGAAAGCTTAGTATAGGACACTACGTTCTACATAACGATTTTGCGCGGTTTGTATTTAATTAAAACTAGATTTCCAAAGGCCACAAAAATATATATATTTAAACAAGGTCTATTGACACACATATTAAACATCGCCACCTGTTTAAATATCACATATCTATACAAAATAGGATCAAAATATTATAAACTTATAGATATAACTTAAATATATAACAGTTTAGATGTTTTAATCTCTTTGCTATCTAATTGTACTATTTGTATTATAATATATATATTTTTTTATGAAAAATCTCTTTAATTTTTGAAAGCTTTGTCTTATTTTAAAAAATTAGTTAGTCGCAAAACAATCCCTAGTTTTCACCCAAACCTTGTATTATCTCGGGATTTGCAAAAATCCTAGTAATTGGCAGATATTTGCACTAACATACTTTTATTTATGTGTACCACCTGAAGTATCCAAAATACTCTTTCTTAGGAGGTGAAATCGGGGTCCAAATATCGGTCGGGTTTAACCTAGAAAATTAGATTAGTTATCATACTCATTATATGCGTACAATCTAAACAAGTGGTAAGAATAACAAAATCGGTGGTAAGGATGAATTAATTGGAATATAAATAAAATATGCTCATTGGTGTGTGAAGGAAAGGTGAAAACCATTCAATTAAAAAAAACTCTCTACAACTGGTCTGAATCAGACCACCTATCTCCAAATATTTAAAATAACTAAGTGAAATAGATTGACACATTAGTACACGTAAGAAGTCATTGGGGTTAGTTGTAATCAAACTGACACTGGTGTTAGGGAGTAAATATAATATATTCAATCTTGTTTTCAGTATCAAAAAACATCCAAAATATATAAATAAAGTAGTATAGGCTATTGAGTATTCTGATTCTAGAGACATGTGTTTAATGCTCAAGTAAAAAATATTCAAACAATCCCGATCAAATTTGACTTTAAATTTGATAACACAGATAAAAGTAAAGAATGGTAGAGGGTGTAGAGAAATTTAAATGATGATTAAAAATTTAAAAGATTTTTTGAAACCATTATAGTATATTATTTATTAAAACATTATTTATATTTTATCAATACCCGTTTTATTATATTCTTCTGTTCTAATTAATCCAATGTGTTAAGGATTAGGTATGTTACACTTATATGAAGTGTACCCACATATAAATGCAGGAGTATTAGAAAATCATTTAGGGAAAACAACTCACAGTAAGCCACCGTTCGCAGTTTTATCTAATTCAAAAGGGCACTTTAGACCATACAACCCCAAATCGTGTTTTTTATTTAAGTTTTTGTAAATAAAACCAAAATATACTCACTGTTCTATATAGTAATGAAAATATGAAATATACTCAGAATTAATATTATTTGGCATACATTTTACAATACCGTTTTTCTAACCATCCATACTATAAAATTAAATTTTATTAACACAAAATGGATTAGGATCAATAATATATATTCTGGGAAATGATTTCATATTCGCAAAGAGGGTTGGTGAGTAAAAAATAAATAATAATCACATCCTAATTAAATCCAACAAGAACTCGAACTCTAAACCAGATCCCTTCCTTCACCTCTGACAAGACATCTTGTGAATGTGGGGAATGCAATGCCTCCACCGTGGTTCGGATTCCACGTTAAGCTGTAGGTCCTTCATTTCATCTCACAATCACCCTATCATTACACATTAGCGTATGTGCGTATAACCCGAACGGGTAGTAAGACGTGGTGCTAATAATATTAATAATAATAATAATAATCTAAACCAGATACACCTGTAAATAGGTTTGTTATACTATAGATGTAGGTGATTCCTTACGTAACTATAAATATTTCTGTTTCTAATGTATTAGTAGTTTTTTTGCCACAAAAAAAAAATTTACTAAGTAATTTAATAGGCTTCTATAATATTTAGTACTTCTTACACACTTAAACATATGGTACAAAGAAATTTAGAATTAAGAAATTAACAAGTCGACAGTTATATTAATTACTTAAATTAAATTCATAAAACCATAAATCAATAGTATTCTTCAGAATATGACTTTATATATTATCAATTAATGAAACAATACTAATACGAGTTTTTTTATCACCACGTCTTATTCTCAGTTCAAGCTATACGCCTATGTATTAATCACGCTAATGCGTTAGGGATGAGGAGGGATAAATTTAGAGGAATGGTAGCTTAATTTAAATTAAGTGAGAGTGTAAAAAGTTTAAGAAACACCGTCGTAAGTTCACCCAGCCGGTCTCAAACATCGATCGACCTATCATTGGCAGTCTAGTCTATTGTAAGTGTGACACCTTAGACCATGCGGCCACCAAGATGGGTAAATATGATAGAGTAAAATATTGATATTTTAGACTGCAAAAAAATAAAATTATTATTTGTCTAAACTTTTCTTCCAACAAGAATAAGCGTATTATAGACACGAGCACGACACAAACTTTTCGTTTCTATCCATATTGCTATATTCGTCGATTTCATGGACTTTATAACTTCACGGAACTGAACTAATTAAATATTGTAATGAAACGTTGGCCATTCTATGCACATTACTACGAACATAATAATTACTGGGCCCGGGAGGTATTTGAGCGTATTTTCATGCGAGCATCGAATGCTTTACAACTGTTTTAAATGTTTGAGGGTTGTTTGTATACGAGAGGAGGTGTGTGGGGGACGTGGATAAAGGTTGGGAGGAGGGGGAAAAAGGGTATAAGCCTCTCACATTAGCATAGCAATATTGAATGTTCCACGTAGGTCAAAGTGAACGAAATGTTTGTGGTATTATTGTGAAACAAAGATGATTTCACAATTTATAATTTGTGTTTGATCATATAATACAAGTGAAATAAACAAAGAACTAGTTATTTATTTAAAATGTAGCTTATTAATAAATTAAATTATCAATATAATGATACTAATAGATATCCTCAAAAATATATATGATAATTACATTTAAAAAGTGAGAGACATAAAATAATGTGAAATTTTATTTTATTTTTTACTTCTCGCGTCTTATTACACGTTAAGGTAGGATGGAAGGGCACGCGATGAAAGGTCAATTTTTTTTTTTAGTTTTTATTGCAAAACATATTTTTTGACAAAATAAATCAAGTATTGCTCCAATACAAACATAGAATTTAATTTTATTCACGTGGTAATAATATTTCCTAAATATCTGTCATGAGCATGGTGGCATTATCCGACAAACTTTTTAAATGACTATAAAAAGTTGTCATTAAATTCAAGAAACCTCTTAACAAATATTAAAGAAATTTTGGGTTAACCGTGTGAAGAAAACTAGGTTCTATATCTGTACCGGGGCAATATCTATTGTTTGTTAAAAAAAATTCACCATAAATACAGAAAACACTGTTTCTTTTTCTCGCGTCCACTTCTATCCCATCTTAAATTGTAAATGTATGAAACAACATTTTATGGCAGTATTGTTGCCACTTTTGTAGCAAAACTTTTTTGGTGGGAATAAATCATATCATTCTCCATCAGAAACATTTTAATTTTAACTTTTTTAATATGGTTATATCAACATTTGTTGAATACCTGTCAAGGGTGTTCTGGTATTTAATTAGAACTTTCTCTCTTCCTTTATAAAGTGTTTTATCTAATGGTACTATGCTAATGGCAGATTCTCAAAATATTTCGATGTCACCACGTGAAGAAAAATACACTCTATGTTTGTACTGAAGTGTTATTTTATTCCAGTTTCTTATCGCAAAAAATTGAATAACTATTCGATTTATATTATTTAACACTAGCTTCAAATGCCCTGTTCGTACCAGATTAAACTATTGGTATGGGTTAATCCATACGCACGAGAGCCTCACATTTAAAGTCACCATAAATATCTACAATTAATATAGTTAAGTTCTTGCAGGTTATTAAGCTTTAAAACTACATGCCATTGTTGTAATGTAGTATAAAACAATAATTTCATAATATATGATTTAAAGAAATTACACCCAAAGTGCACTCACTAAGTTCTCCTTAAGTATATATACATCTTTTCAGATTTACATTAGTGTATGGTATTTATATCTGTGGCCAGGTGGTTTTGGCACCTAAAAAAATACAGCTGGCGTGTAAACACTAAGACTTTATTTTGTGTGCAAGCAAAATAGTTTAAGATTAATATCGTTCTTAATTTATATGGGTGACCTGGCGGTCTAGGGGTAAGGTGTCAGACTACTGTTCTGGCGGCCGGGGTTCAATCTTCGGTCCCGGCACATATTTACCTGATTACCAAACCCTTCCTTCACCTCTGACAAGACATCTTGTGAAAGTGGGGAATTCCAGGCCTCAAACGTGGTTCGGATTCCACGTTAAGCTGTAGGTCCTCCATTTTTATCTCACAATCACCCTACCATTACACATTAGCGTAAGTTCGTATAACCCGAACGGGTAGTAAGACGCGGTGCTAATAATAATAATAATCTTAATTTATGATCTAAATTAGGCTATCCTGAAGTGCACAGCCTGAGTTAATCCTAATCCANAAAAAAAAATTACACATAGTGAGTTTTCCGTTCAATAATGTGCCAAAATTAAGCTTCCTGAACTTATTAGTATAGGGATTACCTGCATAAGTGGCTACGACGTGTTTGTGCTAACCAAACCAGTGGCCAAGAGTTTTTAAACATCCATCTAGATTTTTTTTAAATCTCTCAATTCACAAACTTAGATTCCTAAGATAAGTCTAAACATTTTTATCAACTAAGGTTTCTTATATACCCACGCTACCAACCAGGTAAAGGAGAGCTCTGAATCAGCAACTAAATTTAATAGCAATAGATAATAGTTTTCGTTCCGTCACAGGTATATATACAACTTTTAATCCTAAGTCACTGACTTCCTTGTACTTATACTTAGAAAGCTTGACGTTTTCACCCTTTACATAATATTGTAAATCTATACTTATATAGATAATTTATCTAACTTTTGGGGACATTATTATAAGATTTGTATAATAACATTATGAAATATTTTGAAAGGTTTATTTGCTGTAATTTCTTTCACCTTATTTTAATAATTGTTTATAATTTATGTAGCCACCGTTTATTACTCTAATAGGTACCTAGAGATTTGGAATATATAATTTATGGAGAAGAAGTGGAAGTCGATTTAGGAAAAATTAAATAAGAACAACGAGCCACAATTGAAACAAGACATTCCCACTGATAATATTTAAATATGTATTTAAAATAATTATTTGAAAATAATATTATTTTATATCAATTTAATAAAGATATTTAATATTTACTAAGAACTCAAAATATAAAAGTAGTTTATATACACAAAACAATTTACAGCTTTATATATTGTAAAGGGTGACTTTTCTGTTTATAATCTAAATCAATATTCTAGCATTTTCTCTTGTAAATAAATGGCTTAAAAACATTTCACTTTTGAGAAAAGTAAATTTTCTTTAAATAGATTACTACTGTAGAATTTAAAAAAATACATTTTTTTTACTTAACTTTTGAACAAAGTAAATTTTCTTTAAATAGTTTACTACTGTAGAATTTGAAAAAATACATTTTTTTTACTTATTTATTATAATTAAAAATATTATAATGAACATCGATGGTCAGTATTGGATAGTATTGGGAGGCCTTTTGGCATAGTTAGGTCACATATTACTTCACGGATTTTGCGTTTAACGAATAAGGCCGCTCATTATATGTGGAATGATTTTTGCCAAAATTTGGAGGGGGGGGGGAGATGT
>CABFOV010005498.1:12000-22616 GCA_902141375.1 Timema poppense
GGTTACCTACTTAAATAAAATTTAGATATTTTAGGAACACAGAAGAAAGGAAGGAATGGATTTTTATATTTTAATCAACCCTATTGCTATTTTATTTTGGTTCGTATTTTTTGGGGTTATCAAATAACAATTTCAAAAACTCATGAATGAAAAAACAAAAACTCTTTACTCGTAAAGCTCTTCATAAAACAACAATACACATAACGGGACCACAAAAACCCACATGTGCAATAATAAGCCAAAGTTTTCGAATAAAGCTGACGTTTCGATAATTGCCAGTAATGGCCTTTACACCCAATATCATTGCTGAGGAAACTGCAGTCTTATGGTGGAAAGATTTATCTTCGCTCTTTCTCTCGGATAACAACTGTTGCCAAATCTCTTAGCTCTAGTTTATGTCTGAAGATGGTGTGCTGGAGTAATAAGAAGATACTAGCCACTTCAATTGACCAACGTTGAGAAACTGGTATTATATTTGAGGGAAGATTAACCACTCAAAGACGAGTAATTTCCAAAGAGTAACCATTCAATTCCCTTGCCGATGATATTAAGTGTCGATGAAAATTAATACTATGATGGTGCTCCAACCAGAAATAGGTAGTTAGAAAGATAAATTGATAAGAATAGTTAAATTTATAACATTATATAATAAAAATCTCTTTTTAATTGATCAAATTATACATAATTTGAGAGATTATAATTTTAAATTGATGAAGATACATAATAAGCAAACTATTCAAGAAAAACATTGGCACAACATTTTGGTTTTAGGAAGCCGCTTTTACCATGAATATAGGTTACCGTTGATGGGAAATTCAGTGTGTATTTTACCCTAATCCTCTATACTGGGGTTGGTGTATTTTTGAGAGTTTCTTGATCTATTTCTAAGAAAATACCCTTACAATTTATTTGGAATTTAGAGTTCTTTCAAAAATACCCCATTTGTTTAGTTACGTATAGCCTGGATAAATATAAAAGCATGGTGGAGGAAAAAAACATGTATCTGAGCCATAATTTCAATTTATAATAAAATAATAGAAATAATATTTTTAAAAGTAATTTCCAGGGTCTAAATTTAATTAGAAATGTGTTGACAACAGATTATACCCAAAAGCTTCAAGCTATTATATTGGACGTGTTTTCAAAACGCTTTGTAGCAGTTAGCTCTTCTAGCTTTCCATGTCTCTTGGTCACATAAACTCTACGTGTGTGTATGTATGTCCGTGCTTGGACGTAATGCGGACATAGAATGAAAAAGTTCGTAGAGAGGGTGAAGGTTTTTGGGCGGTAGGTATGAGGGGGTGATGAGGAGAGAGGGATGGATTGAACCCAACACCGCCCCTGTGGCTCTCGTGATAATTGGAAGTGACACGTCACAAAATGCCCGCGACCATCTACGCAAATCGTTTTACACTCTAGACTCATCCATCTACAGTCGTACCTCACCCCCCTGTTCCTCTAATACCACCACAAATTTCCTGTCCTTTTTTAACTCCTCTTATCGACCTCCTGTTACTATCTCTCTTCCTCGCTCAATTTTTTTTTGCTCTATTTCCACCTCCTGAAAATTCTCACCCCTCTACTTCTCTTCTCCCATTCCAACATCCCCCATTACCTTCCCACCAGCAACACCCTTCCTAAAAATATCTCGCCCACAAAACACACCTCCCTTTCTCTCCTACAAAAATGTGTGGAATTTCCCATTTGACCAGTGTCAACCTCTCTCCTCTATTTTTATCCCTACTTTGAAAGTAGTCCAAATCGATTTGTTTGAAATTCAGGCGTAGACAGAAGGTAGGTAAATTTCTCTCTCTCGATGGTTTTCGAAAGGTTATTCACCCTCTATTTCACAGCTCTAAATTGTACATTTCCACATCAGCTATTTAAACAACAAAATCTCCCACTTTACCTTCCACCCATGGTCATGTTTAGTTCTATTTTAAAACCGAAACTTTGTAATCTCAAAACAGGTTTTATTTTATAGTAGAGTTCTACATTAGAATAAAGTACAGTAATTCTTTTGTTGGTTTTATTAAAAGCTAGTTTTGATAACTAAGACATACTAAAATATACTTTTATTTTAACCTATTATTTATGTAAATGCTCTACCTAAAGTAGTTTAAGGTATTAAAACATGGTTTAGACATTGCTTTATAATTAATATTATTATTTTATTACCGCGTCTAATAACCGTTCAGGCTATAAGTATGAATAATAGCTACTCTAATGGGGTAGGCTTAAGGATGCATTCATTTTAAAGGTAATCAAACTGCATTTGCGAAGAAGGAGTTCTGGAAACAATTTAGGAAATACTACCCTTAGTAGAATCAACTGGTATTCAAACCTTGATCTTCCCGTCATCATTAGGCTATTTTAACACGGGAGTGACACTTTAGATTACTCGGCCACTCAAGCAGCTAGACATTGAAAAACTATTTTTTTCGTGTTTCTGATTATTATTAACTTATGGGTATTATTACAGTATCTAGAGAGTTGCCAGATAATTTGTTTGAAAAAAAAAATTATAAGATATAAATGTTAAATAATTATATTTCATACAAAACTACATTTCTTAGATGTATTATTATACTAAATAGATACAGTTCAAATCCTAATAATACTTTTGGTTAACCCTCTACATGCGATCACATTTTGGTATAAAAGGTAAATTAGATCATGGTGAAGAATGTACTTTAATTTGTTGAAACCTCTCCAAATCTTACCAACAATCTAGTATTTTGACATAACTATACTAATTTTGTAGATTAAATAATATTCATGGTTATTTGCTGGTAAGGAGAAATTTAAGCTTAATAAAATATGGAAAGAAAAATTAAATGTTGCATTTTAAATAACTTAACATTTTGTATAAATAACGCCACGTCAATAATTAATCTTGATAGTATTAAATCATTTGATATAATAATAATAATTATTATTATTAGCACCGTGTCTTACTACCCGTTTGGGTTATACGCGCTCACGTTAATGTGAAATGTTAGAGTGATTGTGAGATGAAATGGAGGACCTACAGTTAAACGTGGGATCCGAACCACGGTGGAGGCCTGGCATTCCCCACATTCACAAGTTGTGATTAATAAACATCTTGTCAGAGATGAAGGAAATTTAATTAAAACTACAAATATCAAATTACTCTTCCAATAACTTCTCTGAATGTTTCCTTTGAATTGAATATCATTCATTAACTTTTGATCACTAACACATTCATCAATTTTATGATTTTTCATAATAGTATAATTATATATTTTATAAATTTGTATGTTATTGATCTTCTTATAATCATTATTTCAAATATGACTTTATAATTTCTTCTTGTTTAGAATATTATACAATTTTAATTTTTTACTCTTTTGTCCTTGATAGATTTGTTAATTGTTATTTATTAAATTGTTTAATATTATCCTAACTAATTAACGTGGATTTGTTTATACAAAATATCAAGTTACATTTGGATGTTACATTTACGTTTTCTTTCCATATTTATTAATCCTAATCTATTAGTGGTAGCTCAGGTGTTATTTGTAAAAAGTATATCAAAATTATTGGGGAAAAACATGATGAAAATGTTTAGGAAATCCCTTCATTTTTTCTACTTCCTACCGCCACCAGCAAACCAAATTACATAAGACTGCTATCTTAGATCCTCTCCCCTAACTGGTGTGGGCTTCTATTGTTCTATAATAAGTAGATACTCACGTAGAGATTGATATTTATGTTGGTAGTCCTTGCCTGGGAATTTTAGTATATTATAATGTACTCTACATACACATAGTTGTCTTGAGTCAAATCAAGTTTACTATCTGTTTGCATTAAATAAAATTAAAACATAAATTTTACGAAGCATCGAAATAATTTGAAATTTTTTTCTCCTTAAAACAAATAAAACATTATTTAGCGATGGTGCTCTATCGTGGAATGTCAATTTCCATATGCAAATAGATACTTTCTATATATGTACAATACTTTTTTTTTAGCAAACTTCCAAAAACATTCTATCCCTTCCATTCCAATTGTTGTAAATAAAATTCACAACACGTAAACCTTCACGAAATCACATAAAATAGGAATTACGTTTCAAAGTAAAATAAAACAAAAAACCACAACTTCGTTTTCCAGTATGCATGGTCCAATAAATATTTTAGTGTCCATTGTATCCAAATGGGATTATTTCCAGTGATGCATTTATTTTGGTGTATATGTGGGTATGTTTGTAGCTTTGCTAATGTCTGCAGCTTGATTTCTCATTTCCTCACGTTTCTCTATTGTTTTGTTGGTAAATTTCAGATGGAAGCTTACACTTTCGTCCACTTTGTTTAATAGAATTGAAAATTAGGGATGAAAATTCTCCACCTTGTTGATTCCACTTTCATGGCAGGATAGCAAAGTGAGTGGTATGTGTGAGAGGGGTAGGTTGGAAAGGGCGGAAGGTGGGCGGGGATATAGCTGTCTTGGTAAGTGAACTCTACTGTGAAATTCATCAGTGCGAAACTGGCGTGTACCTAAAATAAAACCATAAATCCGCGTCATTAACGATGCGTGAAGCTTCTATGATTTTGGTCATTACTTTGTGATTTGGTCGGATTTTTATATTCGTGTTCGTTTTACCCTACTGTGGTTATTGAGTGTGATTGCGAAACTAAAAATATTACATAACGAAACATTATGTGCTTGACGTGACAAATATTTTTCAAAATATGTTCTAATTGATTTTAAATTTAAAAATGTTCATTAAAAATATACACTAGTTAAAAATAAATTTATTATTACTACAATATTAGGAAATATTAAAAAATCTAAGTGAACCTTAAAATCAGAGTAAATTATTTAAAATCCTTACAAACCCGCATATTACTTTCAAATAAACATATTAAAGTTTGTCATTTTAACACATTTTTTAAAGAACTAGTTCAATAAGTTGGGTATTATATAAACTTTTTATTATATGTTTATTCTAATGGCATGAGTATTAACGTTAAATAATACATATAATTATTTAAAGCCATAATTAAAGAAGGGGGAATTTTGAAGTAAAAATATTTATCCACCTGTAGGGAGAGAGTGATTTCCATTTTGTAAATCACAATGTGGGGAAAAAAACTTATCCCTTGTATTTTAGCCCCACATAACTTAATCCTGATCCCCAAAAACATAACTGGGCATTTCATTGGTGCCTTGTTGGTGACTACATTATTTATAATATATTAAGTTTAAACATTAGGATATTTTAATTAATTGATTATAAAAGAAATGCAACATTTTATTTAAGTAGTTTATGTATATGAATAGTAATACAATAAGAGTTTAATTTCCAATATGGACAAAAAATATTTAATTATTGGAAATGTGGTTTTCACTTTTACTGGTATAAATTATTGACCTAGAGACTGAGTGTTATGGCTGTTCATGATTTATGTGAGTTTATAAGACGTGGGCAGATATAATTAGTTGGTTCACAATACTTGAAATAGTAATAGTTAAAAAAAATTACAAAAGTTTGGAAATACTGCATGTTGACAAAACATAAATGTATGATGGTTTGCATTGATAACTAAGGGAACCAATTAAATAGTGTTACAAACAACAAATATTGAGGCCCTCATTGGTGGGAAATCGAGCTAAATGTCAATCTAATTAGCTCTGGTCTATTATTGCCAAAGAGTTTGAAGCTAGAATTTCATCCAGATGTATTGAAAAAAAAAATTGTTTCTGACCCTTCCTCCATGAAAATTATGGATGGATCACTTACATTAAATCTACGTTCCCAATACCAATTTAATTAGTTTAGTTTAAGTGTATTAATCCGGGATGCATTTGTCGAAGTCGTAGTAAATATATAAATTATTTTTTCGAAAATTAATAAGCCTCTCACTTGTTTTGAAATAATCTTTATAATTTTGTTTGTCATGATTCACTACTCGTTCGGGATTTACACATAACTTAAGCACTAAGGTCGATGAGGGAAAATAAAAGTATATTTTAGATAAAATGAACATTTTTATGATTTGTGTAATACATGGAAGCTATATACAGTAGCCCCACGGCTTCTTTGGTGCTGACTTACAGCTCACAGCTGACCTCTGACAGTCAATATTTAGGTATACACCTACATTTTGACTATCAGAAGTGACACCTGCTAAACACATGTTTTTACAGATCATCTGGTTCGGCGTAGGGATACGTAATTTGGTCTGGTAACTTTTTAAAGCTGTCAAATGTCAGCTGTGAGCTGTCAGTCAGCACCAAAGAAGCCACGGGGCTACTGTAGTTTACTAGCTCTTGCGGCTATCAGCAATTATGTCTTTTTCAGACGATACGTCCTCCATTCGACCAGAGAAGGGGGCATATTCATATTTAGTTGAATCTATAATTATTTACTCTAGATACCATTTAATTTATACAAACTAACAGTTAAATTAAATTAAATCAATACAAAAATACTAATGAAAAATATTACTTTAAGTCCGTTAACTTGTTACCAAATGAATATCCTGTTGATATTGGAATGATAAATTTTAAACATGTAGCTATATATTTTAACAATTGTATTCATATTAATCTCTTCTTTAGAGATGCCACTTAGACTTAGTGAAAGCCTCAACATTTTAACAATGACAAATGACAGGACTGGAAAAATATTTGCAAAGTCACTCGACAAATGAACGTCTCACAACTTTTTTTTTGTTTGTTTATAACCTTTATAGAGTTGGTTGTACGGTTTTTTCTTGTTCCATCCAAGATGAATCTTCTTCTATCAAAAGAGTGTAAAGGAAGTTGTACATGTCATAAGTTTATATATTTGTTATTATTAATAATATATTGTAAGTAGTATTATTATTAAGAAAGCGTGATTAGTTTGTCGTAAGCTTATTACTAACTTGTAACTTACTATTCACTATATTATATCCTTAGAAAGCTTAGTCAAATGGCATTCTAATATCCTAAGCTTGTTTTGATATGTATAGTGAAATAAAACATCCAAACAAAGCATATTTTACCTTGTACAACTACAATAAAAGATATAACATAATCAACTATAGTTTAATATATGTTTTATGAAAAAAAAAATTCAATTCTTTATTAATATCCATCAAGGTATCTACGTACTTTTATTAACTGTGTCGAAATGATAAGGAGGGTATTTATAGGAAATATATTCGCATTTTATTTGATAGGTAATATAACTTTTTAAGGAATGCTTATCACAAACTGCCGGAATTTGATAACTGACTTTCTTATCATCATTAACTATAATATGAGTCTGAAGTTTTGTGAGTTTATAGTTATTTGCGTTTTACTAACTATCAATAAATATTAATAAGCGCAGTTATAATATATTTTATAAGGGTAATATAACTGTTGGAGTTTATATACAGCTGTGAAATTTAATACAATTCTAATATTTAAATTTAGTTATTTTTTATCTGTCAGACCAATACATTTTTATTTAGTTAAACTTAATTTTATTAATTAAAAACGAATATTAATATTTTCATGCTGATAATATAGATATATTTATAACATTTTTGAAATTATGTCAAACCTATATTCTATAAAATAGGTATGTGTTTGTGATGAAAATATTTAGAGTATTATCGATTTGTTTAAAGTTACGTTTCATATTTGGTGAAAAAAATATTTTGTGTGTTAAAGATGGAGAGGATGAATTACGGGAAATTTAATCCATTTTATTTGGGAGAGGTAATCATAATACTGAAATGACAAACTTCATTTAAAAATCAATTCCTGTATTCAACGATCTCAGATAGTAATCTTGACCTATCCGTTGGTAGAAGCCGAGTATTTCTAAAGTTTGACGTTTTAGAAGGTGTTTAAATTATTTTACATTTAATAATTTTAATAAAACATGTTAAACTTTAAATTTAAAGAGTAGATATTTTAAACTATTCTAACTCACTTTAGTGACGGCATAGTCTAAAGTGCCACTCTGCCGATGATGAGAAAATGGAGGTTTGAATATAGATTAGTAGTACTGAGGGTTGTTTTTACCAAATGGCTCTCCACTCTCCCTCGAAGAAAATGCTGGTGCATATAATTTAAATATAAACTTCCATAGCCCTAATTCCATTAGCATAAATAATACACAAGCACAAGCATTTAAACCAAACGTGTAGTAAGACGCAGTGATGAAAAATACTATTTTTCGTAACCAGGAGAAAAATCTTTTTTGTCACTTTTTATGTATTTACCCTCCCTAAAGGTCTAGAGAAGGTAGCAAACACTTAAAGGAAGACATACGATGGGAACAGAGTTTTATTGAAAAAGTCTCTTAAGGACAGTACACTTGTATACATATGATTTGTTCAATAGATTTCCGTCATCCTCTCCACTTGACATGTTTATATAAGGAGGATAGTTTTGGATATTAATGAGCGAATTACAAAAACATAACCAGCTGAAAACATAATGACCAGCTTATTGATTGCTGTAAGCAGAGGCTAATGAGATAACAGTTAATAACTTAGATCAATATCAAGACTTCCAATTATCTACAAGTAAACCATGACAGCTACTCGCCTATATCAATATTCTAGACAGTGGTTTTTTTACAACATCTAAGAAATTCCCTTAGAACTGACACAAACGCATAGTTTGAGTGACTTAAGGTCGGTACCCCAATGCATATGACCAATAACTTATTCAGCTTAAGCTTACTTAGACTCATAAGAAGCCTTGAAATATTGACTTCTAACATTCAAGTAGTTAAATGCCCTTTTTAAGGCAAGTTATAAAGAGTGATCGTCACGGTCACTATGAGGAGGTGTTAACCTTTCCCCTCCAAGTTGGAGATAATTAGCCTCGATTAGGGCATCGCAGCTACAGCCTATAACGACAGTGACCACACTCACGATCAAAACTTGAATTAAAGGTATACCCAAGTAGCCCTACTATAACAAGCGTTCTACATAATAAGGCCATCTACTGGGCATAAAATAAACTAACCTGAGTAATACAAAGGCCACGCATAGGCAAACCATGCAATATGTATTTAAATAAAGGAACCCTAAATAATATAATCCAGGACAGCATCAGGAAGGCCAACATACCTAGTTAGGTCATCAATAATTAACAGCCACTACCGAATAGTGAGTTCTGACATCCCCTACGCAATTATACAGAGAAAATAGCTACAAAACCAATCTAACGCTAGATAACAAATTAGTCTTACTAACAGCTGTTAATAAACGTAAATAAAACATTTCTCTAACTGGTACGGGTAAGCCGCATATCTTGAAAACTAACAAAATTGAAATCTCCCACTATGATACAATATCAGTTAATGAATCTATCCTGACCTAGATAATTCATGTAGCATCTCCATGATATCAATTAAACTAGCTCATTACATATTAACATCAACTATCCAAGCGATTGGCTCAGAAGGAACCAAGCTCTTCACAACTCACGAAAATGCATGGCAAATACTAAACCTAGTCATGGATAATCACAATACATATTCAATTTCATTATTAAAGATACACTGCCTGGTGAGTTTCAATATGAACCAAACGTAGGCGGAAACTAGACAGACAGGTTACAAAACAGTCAGTGCTTAGGTTGACTATAACTTGACCATCAACTGTGAGAAAGCAGTATGATTCCAGCCCCAGTGATAGGGTCGACGGCGCAATTCTAGTGCATCAACGGTTGGCAATAATGGTGTAGATTATCCCGGTGTGGAAGGATTCTACCTTTGGGAAACCCACGCGGTGACTCCGTATGACTTCATTGCGGCCAGGACCGACTCAGATGGACATCTGCAGTTAGGATGAGAGAAATGACAGTTAATCACCCGACTAGTCGTAAATTGTTACAATTTATATATACATATACAATAATCTTCCCGATTGAGAGGAAACAAAGAATGGTAAAAAAGGTGTCAGCCAATCACGTCTCACGGCTACAGCGCAGAACAGCGCGGACGCCAAGGTGGGAATAGGAGCATGCGCAAAGGACGAAGAAAAAGAGAGGCAATACAAAGTGTATTTAGCCCAAAAATTACATTTTTTTGGGGTGGTTAACCACTGCATTCAAATTAAATGACTTTTGTTAGAGATGACCTCGGAACACACATTCACATGTAGGTCGAGAGGAGTCCAAACTCCAAGGTAGTTCATGATGCGTAGCAGATACCTTCAAAAGTGACAAGTCACATAATTGTGTGAGCTAAGATCCATTAGCTCGGCCTGTGCATGTCTAAACTACAAGTTTTGTAATAAAGTCCAGCAACAGTTCAACTGTTTTGTAATATTTGTGAAAACCAACTTTTCTAAACAATCTAATAGAATGTATCGTCCTTTTCTTATTACAAGGAAACTGGTTACAATCGCGTCCGTACATTCATAGATAACTTTAATTAAATACATTTGTTCAAAATTTTATATTTAAATAGAAATATTTAGTTTAATAAATAATACGTGTTCTAATTATATATTTATTAAATTCATTAATGGTTTACTATCCTAAATCTCCGACCCTTGACTCCTGGTTAAAGTGCCAGCTCACGTCTGAATGACCTGAACATTAAAAAAAAAAAAGCTAATTGAATTTTGGGGTTCAGATCTTTCCTTTTTAAA
>CABFOV010005498.1:22687-42114 GCA_902141375.1 Timema poppense
TATTTATTAAATTCATTAATGGGTTACTATCCTAAAACCCCGACCCTTGGCTCCCGGGGAAAGGGCCAGCCCACGGCGGAATGACCTGAACATTAAAAAAAAAAAAAGCTAATTGAATTTTGGGGTTCAGAACTCTCCTTTTTAAAATGGTGATATTGAGATAGGTTATATAGTTTTTTCTTATAAATATAATTATAATTGAATATTGTTGTATTTTTGAACTATTATAAAATGAACATTTTAAATAATGTAGAGAAAGGAGCTTAATGTATTAGTCTATTATTAGACAAAATCAAATCAAAATATTGTGAGAAACTATCAACAATGCTTTACCAACCATATTGACCAGTTATCCAATATTAATATATGTATACATTATAATATTAGTTATATTAAGTTTTAAGAACACCATGACATTTTTGTGATTCATCAAATTATTATCAAAATCGCTTGTCTTTTAAATACGGTAAACTGGTTTAGCTCGTTTCAGTTTAACTTTAATGTTTAAAAAAATAATGGTCAATCTAACCATGATGCAACACCTAGTTGGAGTTGTATCATCTACCTAAGTTAGATGTTATCTTGGGGAGTGTGACTGGCTCTTAATAATGGATGCTCATCCAACAGTAGAAGTTTAACCATGATGGCGGAAACGTGCTCCGTAACTTTGGACAGTAACTTGAAGTCCATAGTGGTCGTTGTCAGAACACGCATGTATTCCTACACGTAACGCTGTTGTTCATAATGATGTATCGAAACATTGGAAGCTATTATAACAACCGGTCGATCAGGTAACTTATTCTCCATCGGTATAAGTGGCGCTGAGGATAGTGTTTCTACCCAAATTCATGCCCACTCTGACACGAGACATAGAAGAAAGGTGGTGAATAAATTTGCTCTGTATCTGCATCAGGTTAAAGCCTTATTCACATATTCCTCTAAAATAGAAAGCAGAAATTGCTTAACTGTCACACCTATTGACTTACTTTATGTCAACACTAGCTTCATTTCAACGCCCAATTATAACAGATGGCCATCAACATAATTTTATCTTCTAGTGGATGTATACATTTTCACGATGTATGTTTTCAAGATGTGTGTCATGGCACTAATCAATACATTGATTTATATGTTTTCCATTAATAAGTTATTTCAAACATCCTCACAACATCCAACGAAGCCTATTTAACTTTAGCTCTTCAGCACATTCTCTTTAAAATGCGTATTCGAATTGATTTGAAATAGTTTGTTTTATGAATTTAATTGGTTATCTCATGCTGAAGATCTCAATCAGGAGGAACCAAGTTAAAAAGAATAGAACTTAATCAGAACTACTTGATATGATGATGTGTAAATCTTGTGATTGCTCATGTGACCCCATTTATTTTCCTTGATTTTTTCGGGAAGCGAATGAATCCACAGTTATGTTGGCATCTTTATTTAAGATTCTGTGGACAAAAATATGTCTGGTTTGGATTTACAGCTACGTAGATCTTGGGGTTCTTATCCCTTGGTGTTTCTAATACTATATACGTTTGTTTTTTCGAATTCCTAAACTCAAATGAGGGTAGACTTCCCCTAAATCTTATCTCTTTCACGTCTAATTTATTTTGGAAAAATTGGCACATTGCTCGAATGCAAACACCCTTCACCCCAAAAACTTTTCATAGGTAACTAATATTACTGATATACATGATGGGCACAATTATATCATAACTCAAACGATAAAAAATCTTTATAATAAGTTAATAATATATTTTCAGTTAGCTTTGGTTAACAAATTAATAAATAAAATTACATATAATAAAAACTAGAGGATTAATCACCTTGTAATGTATTAAAAAGTGTGAATCGAAAGCCACATTATATTTAATCAACACAAAAGCTAATCTGACAATACACACTACCTTCATAGTTATAAGTATGGTATATAAATAAATATTAGATAAAATATAGCACTCACAATGTGAAATAAAATAGTGACTAAGCTGTCAATGATGTTAAAGCTTATAATAACCTGTATTAAACAGGAATATAAACATATTGTCAGACATGTTGAGATTCGAGTGATGTTCGGAAACACGGAAAGAAAGATAGTGACATTTATTAGACATGTATAATCACATCTACGTAATTTATATTTTATTATATATTTTTTATCTCTACTTGTTCAGAATATACGTATTATTTGAAAATAGCTTTGATGGTGTATGGATGAGGAAGGAAGTTTTTTTATAGTATTTAATTTATAAGATGTGTACCTAAATTTATCCAGAAGGAGAGTTTGAATCAATTAATAAGGAACCACACTTAATAAATCCGACTTCAATTCTAGCCATATCTTCATCTTCAGCAGGCCAATGTAACAAAGAATTGGCTCCTTAGATTACTCTGACACTGAAGTTGGTATATTTAATATAAAATCAATGTTCTAGAATGATTATGTAATATCATTAATGATATTCTCATAAATATAGAGAAAAGAATAAGAGCTAGGAGATTAAGTGAACGTTAGACATGTTCCTTAAATGTAATAAGTTAGATACGATATAGATATTTCCATTTATCCTCTGAATGGTATTTAACAAATAGATTTTTTTAAATATCCCACTTTGATAGTCGAATGATCTAAGGCATAACTCTTAAAATAGGCCAGATTGCCGTTATTGATAAGTTTAAGGCTCGAACCCTTGGTACGTGTGGACAAAGTATGATTATTCATAAATAGCTATACACACTTTACCCATACAAATGCAGGTATATATACTCTAAATCTAACTTTCGTAGTCCCTCGGACATTTGCGTAGCAACTACATATGCCTATAGCTTGGATGGGTAGTAAGAGACGGTTTTAAAAATACCGTGTCTGTTTGTAAAAATGTGTATATGTATGTTGGCTAAAGGGATGTAGAAAAGGTCAAACAGTATTCCAAAACTCAGGAAACCAATACCTCTTTTAACTATTCTTGCTCAAGGCGAATATTGACGCAGCACTGAACTATCTTATTTTCTGTCAATAGATAAAATATTACAATGTATATTATGTTTTCTTTATCCTGGATGGGCAGTAAGACTCCTGGCAATACAACAAACATACTTTACGTAATGAAGCTACAGCCAACAGGTGACAAGATCTTTGTTATAATAAGTGATATTTTAAAATACCTTGTTGCTATGAATGGAATTAAGATATACAGAAAAATAAGATAGGAATTGGAATTATACTTGGTAATCATTCATTACTTGTCAATATGCACTGGTTTAGTATTAGAAAATTCATAAGTGTTTGTTTGTTTATACCTCTCCTATACAATATTAATTTTTTTTGACAGTTTATGTAAAATTTATTATCTCAATGTGTCTGTAAGAACTAGAATAAAACTAAATAGAAAATTCCTCAAAACAAAGCTTTGAAATGGCATTTCAAGTTAAATACACTATTTTTTCTTCACAAGGCTTACCCTGAAAGGTTGCAAGCTCACCTAACACTTTTTCACTATGTTGAAACTTCTAATATAGGGTCATTGTGTAATCCAACAAGATAATTCCAGGGAACTGTGATAAAGTTATTTTGACCAAACTAGCCCACATTTAGGGATTGTAACCATTCTCTAATGAAATTCAGCAGGCCATGATTGATGGTATGTAAAGAAATCATTTCAATTCTAGCTCTTCCAAACTGTGATTTGTTACCAGTATATACGCTAGTTAAAGTGAAATAATTAATATTCTTATAGTTATATTTAAAGGGGTATTTAATAGTGTTATAAGGTGACCTGATGGTCTAGGGGTAAGGTGTCAGACTTATGTGCTGGCGGCCAAGGTTCAATCCTCGGTCCCGGCACAGATTTATCTGATTACCAAACCCTTCCTTCACCTCTGACAAGACGTGTATTAATCACAACTTGTGAATGTGGGGAATGCCAGGCCTCCACCGTGGTTCGGATTCCAAGTTAAACTGTAGGTCCTCCATTTCATATCATAATCACCCTACCATTACACATTAGAGTAAGTGCGTATAACCCGAAAGGGTAGTAAGACGCGGTGCTAATAATAATAGTGTTATATACAGTAAAATGTAGAAGTGGCTTAATTTAACTCCTTATGATATATATGACAATGATCACCGAGAAATCCAAATGAAAAAAACTGAAGATGACAGTCCGTTAAAATGTTCATAACTACAAAAGTAAATTCCTCGTCACCTTTTAAAAAGTGCAATAGCAACCCAACAAATACCCCAGACCAATATATCAACAGTAAAATCATTAAGCCTTTTATTAAAAGTCGGTGACCTGGCGGTCTAGGGGTAAGGTGTCCGACTTCTATGCTGGCGGCCGGGGTTCGATCCTCGGTCCCAGCAAAGATTTTTCTGATTACCAAACCCTTCCTTCACCTCTGACAAGACATCTTGTGAATGTGAGGAATGCCAGGCCTCCACCGTGGTTCGGATTCCACGTTAAACTGTAGGTCCTCCATTTCATCTCACAATCACCTTACTATTACACATTAGCGTAAGTGCGTATAACCCGAACGGGTAGTAAGACGCGGTGCTAATAATAATAAAATTTTTATTAAAACTATATTTAGTCATCTTGATATATCACAAAAGAGATAATTCAGTACAAATACTGCGAAAATCTGACTTTATTTTTAGGCAGGAGAGCTAAGCCCCCTATTCTCTAAATCCTTATTGCTTTGTAAACCTAAGGCCCGAGATGATTTTAAAATCTCAGTTTTGGTGTGGTGAAATTCGTTTGAGTTCAAAAACATTATAAATTCAATTCAAGTCTAAATTGAAAAATGTATATAGTATATATTTTCTTTTATATGAAACTAACACCAATATAAAAGTATCCATACAATTTACTCTTGAGAACGTTGTATGGCTTCCTACCTAATGTTTGAAATAAACTGCTAGCGATATTTATACGATCGGCAAGATTGGTGTCATTATTACGATTCTGGGAAACGTCGAGTGTCATTCGGATACACCATTTGTTTTAGCTTGCTTTTTGTGGGGGGAAAAAATGTATGTTATCTTGTTGATATCAATATCAACAATTTGCATAGTCAATGAAAAGTGATTTTTTGGGTTGCGGGAATACGTATTTTTAAACAAGATTAAGATACAAAGCTATGTTATAATATATCCTGAGTATGATGTGAGGGAATATGGAACATCTTCTTAGGGAAATAGGCCTTACGTATTCCATACTTGTGTTCCAGGGATTAAAATTTTGGGCTACAGTTGAATAAAAAGTAATTTCGAGACTTGACCTATATTAAAATACAATTTGTGCATAAGTGAGTTCTTGAATCTATATGGCAGGACTCCCGAGGTTTATTATTTAAGTCGTACTTCAAAGCTAAGAGCTATTTTTAGAGATTGTTTAATTAGGTTTTCACCGGCTCTGGTGGCCTTTTGGTATAAGGTTTCCCTCTCGAATTATACAAGATTTACAATGATAGGGAGATCAGTGTTCTAATACTAGTCGGATCAATTGAGGGTGGTTTATCAATAATGGTTTTCTCGGGTTATATGATTATGTATTTAATACACTAAAGGGCTAAGCTCGAGGAGGTTTTAATAAGATAAAGTTTACACACATTTGCATGGAAAGAGATATTTGAAACCATTTAGGAAAAACCACTATCAGTACACCTAACCGATATTGAATCACGATCTCCCTGTCATCGGATGTCTAATTACGAATGTATCGTCTTAGACCACGTAACCGAAGCATATCTGGGTGAATTTTGGCTCAACGTTTAAGTATCTAGTATTTGATGTTATTTTTTATATTTACAAAGCTTTAAAATGAGTATATACATAATTAACTTTGTAAGAAAAATGCAAGTTAAATTATTATCAATATTAGCTATTCTGCCAATGACAGGTGTATTCCTTTATTAGTGAACTTTCAATAACAATTCACCCTGTCTTTTGCCTCCTCCTTGTACTCATAGAGTTTTCTTCTTTCCTTCAAGTCATCCAATATTTGAATCATTCTTTTTCCTAAGCTCTTATTTCCCTCAACCTTTACTTGTATGACATCATACAGAATACAGTTATTCCTAAGTATGTGTTCAACCAAGTTTACTTTTCACGTTAAATAACTTAATTTAATTATGTTATTAAAATTATATTCAAATTACTTTTATATATTTTTCTTATTAAAAACATAACTTTTTTAAATAGAAATAACCGGATGTACTAATCGTATTGTCTGCTAGCTTACCTTGCATCCATCATGAAAAGAATGCTATTTTTCAAGTTAAAAAGGAGTAGGCTGCTGTAATAAGATTTCTGCCAAGCTTATTAAGAATTTGACAACTGTCATACGAATGAAACCTCTATATTTGGAAAGAGAACGAAGTTGGGAAACATTATGTATTATTTTGACTAGGAATGTGGGGTCGATTTAATAGTATGTATGGATATGAAGAAGTTATTGAAAGAATGTACATGAATATATATGTATTTTTTTTATATGTATAGTGATTTTATGTAAGAAAATATTAATGATGTTTCTTATTAACCTTGATCCATAAGCGAGGGAGGTATTGCCATTGTCAAAAAAATCAAATAAACTCGGAATTTTGGATGGTTGTCGACGTTACATGACCCTCTGAAAACAAAATGTGGTTTTCGCGATGCCGTCTGTCTGATTATTTGTATCTTGGTCAAGAGTTGAAACCACTTTACCAATAAAGCTAAAACTTCGTATCTAGAGTTATAAATTGTCCCTGAAGTATTTCTAGAGCTAGATATCTAGCCTTTAGATTAAAGATAGTTTATTGAAAGGCATACGATGAGAATCGTTTTTTATAAAAAAACAATTTAAAATAAATTTAAGGATACTTTACTTAAGACAGAAGTTTCCAATTTTGATTATTTCTACACTGAACTAATATATTATTGTATTGCTGTAGTATTATTGAATACCCCCCCTAAAAACTTAATAAATATGAAAATATTTGGCAAGTAAACCCGAAATATATATCAACGTAAATACATTACCTAAAAATTAGAACTTCATAGAAATCCCAACACACAAATACAACATAAAACTTACATTAATGTAGAAATGATTTTAAATGGACATTAATTTGTTATAAAATAATCGTTAAACACTTAACAAATATAAAATATTTATATTCTTTTTACTCTGTGAGTAGCTTGCTGGAACTTAATTTAATTTGGATAAATATTTTACCACTCAACGTTACTTTCAACGTGAAATATACTTTTTTTTAGTTTTAAATTACAGTACATACAAATATATGAAACGCTATTCGTTTTGAAATATGTGATAAACTAGACTTATAAATTGAAATTACTTATTGCGGTCCTAGAGCATACAATTTAAAAATTATTTTAGGGAGACTAGTGAGAAATATATATCGGAGAAATTATCTGTGAAAAGGAAAATTTATCATTGAATAACCTAAAAAAGTAAAACATAATTCGCCTAAAATTTGATAACATTAATATCATTGTAATTATATTAAAGTTATGAAAAAGAATAATTACATTTTTAGTATTTTATTTGAGCTTTTTAACATGCTATTTCTGAACCGACTGGTTTTACTAACACGGGAAATATAAACTATTTAATATATAAAACACACACTATCCCGCCTTCGGCCATTAATCTATGATTATGAAAAGGAAAGCCAACATTTCACCAATGATAAATATTTTGACAATAACTGGAATCTAAAGCGGAACCCTTAGCTCTATAGTCAGACACGCTGCCGACTGATTTAAGGTACTGAGCCTAAAAGGGAATTAAAAGCTTATCTGATTTCTTGTGAAACTATATTATCTTTATATCGATAGTATTTTCTGTTGTATTAGTTGAAGTGGTTCTTGTCGACAACAGAAAATAAAAACTCTCCAATCTTCCAATCTATTACCGTATGCACAATGAACATAAAACTTCATGGAATAGCGTGAACTATTGTGTTATCGAATTGGAAGTGGGTCTGGAACGCGTACAATTGGTGTGTGTGAAAAGCTAGCATTATGGAGATTTGAGAAGATTGCCTCGGTGTTATGGCCTAACTTATGACACTTTACACACGACGCAAACAACACAACACAACGAATAGATTAACATAGATAGTCGATGTATGTGGGAGTAGTAAATAGTGTCTAAAGGGAAATGCTTAGAGCTAAAACCTCAAATTGAGGATTGGAACGTTTATATTAAATATGTAATAGTCAGTAATGATTTCATGTAGTTTCTATAAATGCTAGATTTTGGAATAACTTTAAACTAAAATCTTAACCACTTCTGTTGATAAAAGTTTAAGGCTTAGCCAAAGGGAGCGAAAACATTTTTACAGTTATTATAGAATTGAAATTTTTTCGTCAAAATAAATCAAATATTTCTCTAGTAGCAACATAGTTTATTTTTCTTCACATGCTAATATAAACATATCTTGAATATCTGTCAAGGGTGTCATGAAATTTTATAAAAACCATTTCTCTCTATTTAAAATTGTTTATAGATGGTGCCACTATGCTCATGATATATTATATTCAATAACTGTTGATATTACTATGTGAAGATAATATAATTCTAGTTTTGTGTAGAAACAATATTTGATTAATTATGAGCGAAATCTTTTTTTCTGTAAAAACTATAATAACACTTACCTTTTCTAGCGTTCCATTAAAAGTATCAAGGGAACCATATTAAAAATTAATTTGTTTTATTGTCACTATTTTAAGTAAAGATAATTCTGTATTATTAAATAATAGCTACAAAAATAAATGAGTAGGTATACTATATAGAACAATGAGGTTATCCACATATTTGTTTTCAATAAATTTGAAACTATCTACAACAACGGTATTATTTTCTCCACAAAACTCATCACGTACTTTTACCCAAACCTTATTAGAAAACAACTACTAACATACGTATAAGCTGTCAAAATTTTTACGTAGTAGATGTGAAAATTAAACAACATTTTTAGGAATTGAACCATATCGAAAATCCCAATGATGTAATTGTTCAACTATTATAAAAAAAAAGAATAGGGTTTTATTGAACGATGTGTCATTATGTGCCGAGATAATGGATATTAGCTCACACAATCATGTGACTTTTTCACCTCTCAAGAGATCGTCTATGTTTCATGAACTAGCCTACTGATCGGTCTTCCCCCGACCTAAATCTTTATGTGAGTGTGTTTCGAGGTCATCACCTAAAAGCTTAATTTTGTTCAAATGCAGTAATCAAACATATCAAGAAATTGTAATGTTGGGGCTTCACTTGTTTCGTATTGTCTTTTTCTGTTTGCTCTCACTGCGCATGCGCTTACCCCCCTTGCTGACTGCTCTGACCTGCACTGTTGTTGTAAGATGTGATTGGCTGACACCTGTTCTCCCCTTCCTATTTCCTTCTCAGTCTTGAAGTTGATTTAATATACCACTCGAGCAGAATAAGAGACAGAACTTGTAATAATTTACGACTGATCGGTTCTCTAACTGTACCTTCTCTACTGTAGCAGTTAATCTGAGTAGGCCCTGGCCGGGATGGAGTCCGGGGGAGTCAACGCAGGGGCAACCCGTAGGTAGCCTCCCGCCACACCTTGATCACCAACACCACCGTAGTCTATCGCTTGGGCTACAATAACGCTGCGCTGTCAACAGCTGATTTCTACGTTTGAATTGAGTTTCGCACGGACTGTTTGCTAGCAGGACTGGCTAATTCCCGTCTACGTATGGTTTGTATTGTTGCTCGCTGAGTTTTGTATATTTTTCTATGTAATTCTAAAAGTATAGCGACGAGTAATGGGAAGGTTATTAAGCATCAGATCAACTTATTTGGGAGTAATGAAGTGCTCGTTTGTTTCTAAGTCAATCCCCTGGTAAATTAATGTAAATAAGTATTTAACTAAATAGGCTGATGTTACAAGAGTTGTCACAAGAGTCAACTAGGGCATTATAGTTCAAAGAGAAGATATAGTTTCTTGCGGATATGTACTACCTGTGTTGTTTATTGTGCTAAGCAACTTATTCGCATGAGTTTAAATTATGTTAGAATTATGTTATATATACAGCCATCACTATGGCTATGTGGCTAATTAACGTTAGATTTGTTGTTTGGAAATTGTTTGAATAGCCAATAAGGAAACGTCTTGAGTCACTAGTGGGGAGTGCTAGATGTGTTTTTATTACATCATTAGGTCTCTTGACCCTGGATAAGTATTTAGTATGGTTTTCTTTATGGGATCCTGTACTTTACTTCTTATTATAAACTCTGCCCTCGGGCAGCCTTTTTATCAATATTGCTAGTTTATTGGCAACCGTGTAGACGGCCTCCTTTTTTCGTACACTCATTGTACTTGGACTAGTTGGATATACCTTATAGACAAGTTATTTTCGTGAGTATGGACACTGTAGCTCTAGGCTGTAGCTATTTTACCCTAACTGGGGATAATTATCTCGGTTTAAGAGGGACTAGGTTAGCGCCTCCTCATTGTGACTATGATGTTAACTCACTATTAAGTGTCATAGATAGCGTTTAGTTGATTAGTTGCTAGATACCGAAGTAGCTAGGTTTCTTAAGAACCTAAGTGAGCACAAGCTGATGGGTTAGTGGTCTTGTTATTTGGGGAGAGACATTAAATAAAGCGAGCTCTTTCTTGAGGTCAGTTCAAGAGATTTTTTAAATGTTTATAATTATTGACTCACCCATACCCACTTTGTTGCATTGGGGGAGTGGTAGGTATTGTTTTATCGGGACCCTTTAGGATCCTGAATATTTATCCCAAACAATAATTGGCTTTAGTTAACTACCGTTGGCTCATTTGCCTACACCCACAGGGCTCATTATACTGGAAGTTTTGTTTTCGAGTTTATTATGTATTTCTTTATCTATTTGTTGTGATATTACACTCTACAATCACATTATATTTATTACAAAAGACAACGGAAACCAAATGAACAATCCCTAATGTAATATACTGTACTCTGTTATATGGCTCATTAATAAAACTCTGTATTCTTTGTATTTCTTTGTGTGCTTGTTACCTTCTCTAAGCCTTCAGGGAGGTTACAATTATAAGTTCCATGGACCTCATAGAATTATACATAGGATCTAGAACTTGACACACCTGATATAGAGTATCACTCCCGCAATATGTATTTTTATTTTAATCGTATAATCTTACTTGCCTAGCTTTCAGAGTTTATTCGTGATAGTTTTTACATTTTACTCCCTTATTGTTGGTATTTAAATGTTATTGTTTGACCATTAAAAAAATGTATTATTTCCTTGGAATATTAAACGAAACCATGTTCCTTATAATAGACTAAACTGCTAATGATGGTGATATAAAGGCTTTCATCATCGTTGGTTGTATTGAGGATGGGGCTTTATTCATATTTTTCCACTATATCTTCACACAAATATGGGTACATTACCTATAAACTCGACCTTTTTCATCTTTAACACAATAGCGTTGTTGGTATCCATGGTAAAATCCTTAACGGGGTGAGACGAAGTGACATGAATAATAACATATTTATCTGTTTTTTTTAATAGATCTTATATTTATGCCTTAGAAAAAAAGAGTTAAATGATTAATAATATATTTTACAAATATAACTTAACAACTGTTAATAATATGGCCTGTACCAGGGGCTCCCAAAAATGTTAGACTAAATGGGCCCTTACCGAAGAAACAAGACATGCTTGAGCCCTTATAAAATTGTTTTCAGAAATTATTTCAACCCATGGGGAATTCAAAGTTTTGCAAGAACTTCTTAAAATTTCCACTATTCTGCATTTCCTTTTGAACCGAAAGTCGTTTATTTGCTGTTATATTTTCGGAGGTATATTTCGACAGTTCGTGATATTCTTCGTCTGAAGTTATACACATAGCTATTGATTTTTAATATTATCATAGATATGTAATCTCTTTATTTTCAACAATTTGCATGTAAATGTTATGTGGGAAAGGTTATCAGGTTTAAAGTTCATTAGCGTCACATAGATCAATGTTATAATCACACCAAGGTTATCAAGTATAGATATAAAATTTCGCCATTCATACCGATTTATTCTAATAGTAAAAGCATGCAATTCCTATTAAATAATATATTTTATCCCATTCAGGTTTTCTACGTTTGGTAATAGCACCCTCGTTACCCCCACCTACACAAATTATCACAAAAAGACTGTTGATATCCCATCCACACTGCAATGAGTGTGATAATGATTTTAATATACTCTATTCTTTATTTGTCCCCATAAGAATAAGTTTAGGTGATATTAATGAATCGTAGGTGCTACAATGTATTTTTATTTAATCATCCGAAAAACACATACTACAGGTAATTCAGGTCATGGAGTTCTTGTCAAGTCTAGTTGATACCTGCTGATAACTACTGTGCTCTTCCATGTCGATAGTTTCTTGATTCAGGTGTTTAGCCCCAACGGTTATTTCCATTGGCGGAATTAGATGAGCATCTGTCCCTTGTTGTTTGTTTTCCCCAGTCTATGCGGCCCTGTGATCTTCTTGTCCTTCTCCAATCACTCTATTTAAACTTGCCACGATAATGGTGTTTACTTTCACTCTTGCCTCATATCGAATACTTATTTCAATTACTTTATAAATTCATTCTACCTAGACATTAACTTTGTTGAGTGTTGGTATGTACACTTGTATTCTCAAATATACACAGGCTCAGCGTTTAATTTAAAAAAAACATTTATCTATTACTTGGATATATTACCATGGTAACGCTTTTAAAACTTTTTTGTTATTCATCTCTATTACCACTTTTTTTTTCTCCGCTCATTTTACCTGAATAGAACATTGTATAATTTACAGATAATATTTTATCTTGATATATCCAACGGATCCAGCCAATAGTGTTCACATCATGCTTTCCCTTTATATTTTAAAATGGTTGAGTTACCCTTCTCATAGTCCTTAAATTCCATGTTCCTATGATGAAAATGAAAGTTTTATTTGATTACTATGCTCTGTTGATAACGACCCCTGTAGTAGTCTGCGCCCAAAAACCAGATTTTTTTTTACCATAATAAAAGCCATAATTAGTTTTGTTCCCTCGAAAACTGTTTTTTTTAAGGAAAGGTTAGTGTGGCAGTTTTCCCCTTTTCTATCCACAATTCAGCACCATGGCTGTGTTTCTACTCTATGTGGCTCATGGCTGTCTATCTCGAACAATATCGAGAATACTACTATATGTGCCTCAAAACGATCCTGATACTGCTGCTTTCCGATACCAACCACGTAACCCTGAGCAAAGGGACGTGATATATCCCCAGTCACTGGGTCCTTAGATAAATTAGCTGCTACCGGCCTTACTACAGCCATTAATCCGCTTCAATGTTGATTACTTATCCCACTAAGCTACGTGGCACCACCTGTTTAGTTTTATACATGTGGACTCAGATAAAGCGCTCACACTCTGGTGTCCCATGGCCTGTATTAAGGATCATGTGTGATCTTAGGTATATAATATATATCATATGCTGAAAATTGAAAAATGTCACCTGGACACGGGAATCGAACCCGGGACCTTCGACTCAGTACGCCAATGCTCTTACCACTGAGCTATCCAGGATTCGTCCCGTGCCCATGGTCATTCTTCACTCATAGTTTAAGGCAGAGTCTAAGATGGACGATGAGGGACTATCCACACTAAAATGCATTAACAATAGTTTCGGCTATTTGTTTCATTAATATATATTATATAGCCCAATATCTGCCAGTAGGTCCAAATATATTATTTCTATCATTGCAGATGTGGTATATTTACAATGGCATTTTTACTTATTTCTTACTACTGTCAAAATAATTAAAAGGAGGATGGATTGAGGGATGTAAATTGTTGGGATTGATAGATAAAATGACTAACGATTAAATATCGTTTTATTAATGGTTAACAAGTACCATTATTTTTTAAGCATTATTACATCCTTATATTGACATTTCCTCCCTAAAAATAACCACAACTACTAATATGAAGTTATCGTGTAAGCAATATGTATAATTACCACCAGTAAAATTCTTTACACAGATGTATTTAAAAAGGTTATTTATGTTAAAACAAGTACATTTTCAAGAAACATTTATTTTATATGTTGAAAAGTCGATTTTGGCAGAAGCAAAATCGTAATAATCCGCCTTTCACATTAAAAAACAAAGATAATATCAAAAACAGCTTGACAAATTATTATATAGAGCAAAATTGTTTGTTAAAATAGCCCAAGTTGAGCATCAAAACTGTCCGAGTGTAATAGAAGTTTAATTATGTCAGTTTGCGCGCCTGTGTGGGTATAGCACACACGATCCATCATGGTGGGATGAGCTCTTAAAGTGGCCTTTTCTGCTCGTCAATATCATAATGGTCGGGGATGGCCCCTAGAGAGGAGACCATAATTAAATTACAAGGGATGATGAGAAGAGTTTGAGCTGGTTAGACGAGTGGGGGTGAAGTGATGGAGGGGTGAAACTCGTTCCGGTTGCTTTGTGATACTTTGTTCATCGTCATCCCTGGGGCTTTTTGACCTCAAAATAGTTGTCCTTTGAGACAAAATATTCAATTTATTAAAAATATATATATTTGTGAATGTTTAAAAGTCGAAGGTAGACATTCCCAACACACTAGATCATACTTAAAACGGATGATAGTTTTGTATATAATAAGTAGTTTTTACTATGTAACTATTTACTTTAATCGGGTATGCACGGATGCTTTTGATAGGTTTTTAAATCCCATAAAAAAAGTCAAAATAATGTTAAATTTTTAATTTGAACAAAAAATACTAGAGCATCTTAACTTAATCTGAGATCTACTTCAAACCTTGTTATTTAAAAAAGCAAAAATAAATAAATACTAAAGCAATTTTGCTCCAAACTACGATGACTTTTTGACTTTTTATTATTAAAATGTTTCAATAAGCTCTAGAATATTTAGCGCAATTGGGGAAAGACAGGTTGGATTCCAAATAAATGATGAACACTGTGAGCTTAGGAATGGGCTGTTTTTACATCCACGTTAACAATAAAATCCGTTAAAAATATCAAATTATTAATAATATGTGTTCTGTCTTACAAAAGGTCCATTCCTTTTGTAAGTAACTTCAGACTCCCAACGCACCTTGACCTCTACCTCCTACTTAAGCTCTAAGAATTTTCCTCTTTAACTCAAGTCATTCAATATTTGAATAAACATTTTTCCTAAGCAACATTTTACCTTAAAACTTGCCCTTTATGACGTCATGAAAAAAAACAGTTTAATTAGTTTCCTATCCAGTTTGCTTTGAACCAAAGAATCTTAAAGGAAAGGTGGTTTTCACACCCACATTTAATAGGACTTACACATTTGTCACTTTGTTTATTTAACCTGATTTTCTAAATTCTTTTTCCAACCATGTCAAATAAGCCAACTTATTAAACAAGTTGTGGGCTTCATGCAGGTTTTTACTATATTTATATTTACTTTCTTGCTATCTTACAGGTAGAGAAAGTATTGTGATCGTCAAAAAAATTGAACTCAAGATTTTGATGAATCTTGACTTTTCATGACCCCCTGAATCCAGAAAAGTGGTTTTTGACTTTCCGTCTGTCTGTATCTCCAGCTAGAGCCTAATCTACTTTACCGATCAGGATAAAACTTTGTATCTAGAGGTTTAACAGGGCTACACTGAGGTATTTTTGGGATAGTATATCTAACCCTAAAATTAAGGGTAGTTTACTGAAGGGTCAAAAAGAGAAAAAGGCAATTTTTTCAAAATCAGCCTCACATATTTTTATTAAATTTCATTTGATTAAGATTATAAATAAGCTGGCTATTTTCATATTACAATGACAATGACTTTTAGGATATTTTACAGAAGCAGAAACTTCCGTATTTCTACAATTATTTTTTTTCTTGTGAACTGGTGGTCTAGGGGTAAGGTGTCAGACTTCTATTCTGGCGTCCGGGGTTCAATCCTCGGTTCCGGCAAAGAATTATCTGGTTACCGAACCCTTCATTCACCTCTGACAAGACATCTTGTGAATGTGAGGAATGCCAGGTCTCCACCGTGGTTCGGATTCCACGTTAAAACTGTAGGTCCTCCATTTCATCTCGCAATCACCCTACGATTACACATTAGCGTAAGTGTGTATAACACGAACGGGTAGTAAGTAAGACGCGGTGCTAATAATAATAATAATAATAATCCACAAATTTTTGAGATACTAAATAACTTATCATTGCCAAATTATAGAACTATTAAAAATAAAAAACCTATATATGAAATATACTTGTATAGATCTAACAGTTTTTGAGATATTGTCAAATATATTAATACAACTTTGTTACCTTTAGTTTTAAAGAGATACTACATACGTTTTAATGAAATAGTCCTCCAATGCCATAAAGTAATTAAATATAAGTAAATCTCTAAAAGTTAATGTTGTTTTTCCTTAAACCTCTTAGGATAAATGTTTGTACAACAATGATCTATATCCATTTTAGACTCAATAGTCAATATTTACATCTATTATTGGTCAAATTTTATAAATGAGGAATTTATTACCAATGCGATGGTATGAAGATCTGCAACACATAATAAAATGTTGAAAATTTTAAACGGAATTTCAAATTTTATTACGAAGTGTTGACCCTTGTGGACACAACATTGATCTTTTTTTATCGGTCCAAACACACAAATGAGGACATTAATACTTTAAAAACAAAATTCTAAATTTAAAACCTGGATTAAAAAAAAAGTTTACATCAGTATAGTGCGATTTATGCTTGGGTTTGCTATTGTATATTATCTCGTTCCACATATATTTGTATTTTGAGTAAATATCTCCATTTTGAAACAATAGAGCGAGAAAATCCGTGCTTAGTTCCATACCATTTATCTCTAAATATTTGTAGATAAAAGGATTATATATAATATAAATGAGTAGATTAAAATATATGAAAATATATTCAGCTATATTATCGCGAATAAAAGGAACGTTTCGCTAAATCCATTTTAGTTTTTGAGGTTAAGGTGAGGAAAGGAAAATTATCACTACCCGAAGTGTGGTTGTATGTTTGCCCATTTATTATATATGGTTTAAAAAATTTATTGCGAATAAAGTTTTATATTTATGAATTGATTAAGTTGCGTACATATTCTCCATTTAAATAATACTATGTATATAAACTGTCCTTTGTTCCTAATTGAAATTTTTTTTAGGTAATATATGTTGTGGACAAATTTAATATGCTAAACGAAAAAGAGAGCTTTAATACAGAATACAATAGTTTAATATATTAGTAAGGAACGTAGTTTGGGAAAATTAAGGTTATTAGAAAAAAGTTAAAATACTTAGATGTTAAAAGATATTATTATGAAAGATATACAAAGGAAGTGCTTAGAAAAATCATAATATAAAGAAAGCTTTAAGAAATACCAGCAACAATTAAATAATAGAATTCCAGGGTAAAAATTAGAAAAACAAATTATTAATCGAGGACACGTTAATATGAATAAATACAGTAGTCCTGTGAAAAAATAATATTTAAAACCTAATAAAAGTTAAAACACTGGAACCTTAACAGTATAGTTAGATGATAAGAAGGAATATATATTACACCATTCCAAAATAGTGAAAGAGACATATATTTAGTAAGGAATGTAAATGCCAAAAACGCTGGAAAAAATTAATTTAATATACACATTAAAAATATAAAGTATAAACAATTTTCATAAGGCTTATAGGTTGAATTAACTAGTAATTAGAATAGGAATAGTTTATCTGTGAGAGAAAGTGTTCATAGGTTCAACCAACCTTAAAATTATAAAACACAGATAAAAAGTCAAACATGTTTAGTAGTCATAAAGCATTAGAAAAAATTATTGTCATAACGAAGTGATAAGAATCGTAAAATAAATTATTAAAAACTTTAAATACTGTTCGATGAAGAATTACAAAAGGACGTTCCTTAATGGAGTATTTTGGTTCCTCTCTTTAAGTTTCCTACGCCTTTAGGATGGATTGATGATGCGACTATATGTTTCGGCTTTTACCAGCCATATTCAGGTCCGAGACAAACCAATGCTAATATTAAGAAATGAGATGTAAAATAAACATAAAAGTAAAAAAAAAAGATGTAAAATATAAATACATTACATCTCATTTCTAGTTATAAGCCTTATGAAAATTTTTTACACTTTATATTTTTAATGTGTATATTGAATTAATTTGTACAGTGTTTTTGGAATTTCCATTCCTTACTATATGTATATATATGTCTCTTTCACTATTTTGGAATGGTGTAATATATATTCCTTCTCATCATCTTACTATACTGTTAAGGTTCCAGGTTTTTAATTTTTATTAGGTTTTAAATATTATTTTTTCACAGGGCTACTGTATTTATTCATATTGACGAGTCTTCGATTAAAACTTTATTTTTCTAATTTTTACCATGGAATTCTATTCATTAATTGTTTCTGGTATTTCTTAAAGATTTCTTTATCTTATGATTTTTCTAAACATTTCCTTTGTCAATCTTTCATAATAATGTCTTTTATCATCTAAGTATTTTAACTTTTTTCTAACAACCTTAATTGTAACAAACTACGTTCCTTACTAATATCTTTACATTTCTCCTTACTAAAATTAATATGACTATAGCAACAATATTTTAAGTTTTATAATATCTTTCAAAGTTACATAACATTACCTAAATTATAATACACGAACTAAGTCCTGTCTAAAACTATTAAATATATTTTTGTGACTTCATCTAGACACGCCTTCTTCAGTGGTCGAATGCTTTAAGACGTACTCTCACGAGAATAAACTGAATATAACAATAAGACGGGTGTTCAAAACCCGATCGACGTACTAGTACTAAGGTGGATTTTATTAAATGCTTTTCCATTCTCCTTTCACACAAATGCATGTAGAGTTATTCTAGTTTAAACTCTGTTCATTCCATTAGCATTTTCATAACATATGTATAACATCTGAATAGGTAGTAATATTCTGCGATACTATTAAAGTAAACAAAAATAACTAAGCACATCCAAACAGCATATCATTCATTTTATGATGGTTAGAATTATGATTTTATTAACTATCTCAAATCACTATAAGCATTTCCATCTTTTTTTTTACAGATGTACTTTCTTTAGAATACCTAAGTAACAAAAGTATTTTAGCGGCTGTTACTGAGTGTTTAGCACTAAACATTTTCTCTTAAACTTGTATAATTATATACCCTATATATAAATATATATATAAATTTATGTATGTATATACATATGTACATCATAACCTATAAATTTATGTATATATATATATATATATACATCATCTATAAATTTATGTATATATATATATATATATAGTATTTTATAGATGATGTATATATA
>CABFOV010005499.1:0-26026 GCA_902141375.1 Timema poppense
GGTTTATGGATGACCCCCTCAAGGGGAACAATGTGTTTGTTTAGTTGATGGCTTACTTACTACCCTGACATAAAAAAAAACTCAAATATTGTTCAAATAAATTGTTGACACTAAAAAGACGCCCCCAGCCAATGGGTTGTGCTATTCTTTTAAAGTGAAAGTGTAGCCTTTGACACGATTTTTTTTGAGAAGAAAAATCGTCCAGGGTGAACTTTATGTTATTGCAGCTTTCCGAAAGACCCGTGGGACTAATCCCTCGAGACAATCCGGTAATATTAAAAAAGAAAAAAAGAAAATTCTGGTTAATATACTCACAAAGGTATCAGTGTTTACTGTCCATGGCTCGCACATACTTGAATAAGGGAAGACAACGGTGGGATGGAAGGGGACGCGAGAAAAGACCAGTGATTTTCAGTTTTTATGGCAAAACAATTTTTGGCTAACATGAATAAATTATTTCTCCAGTACAATCATAGAGTTTAATTTTCTTCATCCATGAGCTTAATGGCATTAGATGAGAAACTTTTTAAATTAAGAGAAAAAGTTGTCATTAAATTACAAGACAAAATTGACAGGTATTCAAGAAATGTTGAGGTCACCATGCGAAGAAAATTAAAATCTATGTTTTTACTGGGGCAATATTATATTTATTTTGGGCAAAAAAATGTTTTGTCATAAAAACTGCAAAAAACATTGACCTTTTCTCGCGTCAATTTATCTTGTGTGTGTTGTTTCAGACGGGCAATTGGACGCTATTTATGACATCACGGTGGGATACCCTCGAACACTTCCCCAATCAGAAGTGGATCTTGCTCGGGGTATATTTCCTGAAGAGGTGCACCTAAACATTCGGAGGTAGATTATTAAATTAACTCAAAAGAGTGCGTAATCGTTAATCATATTTACTAAACATTAATATTAACGTATAGATACTTAGAGCCTGTTCAGTTAAATCCACTTAAGTTGAGAATAATAATCAGAAAATTTAGAAATTATTTAACATATATTTAAAGGTAATTTGTAAAACATTTATAATTTATAGAAAATCAAATTAACGTTTTAATAAAATACTATTTAAAAATCACACATTTTATACAGTGTAGATTGTTTCTTTTTTTTTTCTTAATTTGCCGTTAAAATAAAGAATGTTTGTGTGTGTATATTATAGACTAAAATGCCATCTACAAACGTGTATGTATGAGGGTGGATTGAAAAGTATTTGAGTTTAGTTTTTATGTACCAAGATATAAAGCGTAACTTATTAATTATTATCATTTTATAAATCTTGTTCAAGTGTTATTTGGCTACGTTTCTATATAATAATCACACTTATTTAGAAATCAACGTGAAATCTCAGGGTAACTCGAGATTGCATACGGCACAAAAAATGAATAGGTATGCAATATTCCATGTACTGCTGTTCGCGTTTGAAGATGACTTCAAATTAATGTTATAATTTTATGTTTATATTATAGGTTTCCTGGGAACAGTATTCCATCGGAGGAAGAAGCGATGAAGCAGTGGCTTGAAACTATTTGGAAACAAAAAGAAGAAAATTTGGGTCATTTTTACAGTAGAGGATACTTTCTATCAGACACCAATGCTCCTTGCTCAAATAATTTAAAGGAAAACTTATCTAGCAATCATTCGAAAATAAATATCGATTCAAATATAATGGTTTTACCAAACTCTCTTCAAAACTCTTCACAATCAGAAAATTTCCAACCTAATTATATGCATCGAGTTTTAAATTATTCTAATGGTTTTGGACATTCGACCAGTCGAAGGAATGTTGAATTAGTTTCTAATCAACCATTCCACAGTAACGCTCTATACCTTGCTCTGATGTTCTGGACGCTTCTCTGTGTTTTAGCTCTTTACTCTATTTTGATGATATATGTTGTCCAAATTTTTGCAATCATAAATATAACCTTCTTTGTTTGTTTGTCATTGTTCACTGAAGGAATGAACCAAATAGAAATATCTCTGTACCAAATAAAACAAAAATATTTAATTAGAAGTCATGTGAATAAAGTATCCCAGTAACTTTATAGGAAATTATTTAACAGTTATTTTCATAGCAAAAAAATTACAAATCAGATTTTAAGAAAAACTAAATATATTAAATCTTTTTAATACACATTTAAGTATACAAAAAATGGTAATGGATGTTTCTTTTTTTGCAAATATATCTTATTTTCCTTTTAATCTTAATTGTGTTGATATTTTATAATAGTTATTTACATGCCAACCAATGGCTTTTATTTTAACACACCTCTAGCCAGGGTCAAACCGAGAAATCTACTTTGCGAGGGTTCTACATATGGTGGTTCGTGGTCAAGTCCCTCAACGGAAATGACAAGAATCTGTTTAACATTAAAATACCTATTGTAGTAATTTAAAGTTTAAAAAAACCTAATTGAATTTGTAGAAGCTATGAAATTTGTAAGACTCCAATAAGCGCCTACCCTTGGGATTGAGGATGAATACAAAAATTCACCATTAATGATAATTTCGGTAAGAGTTTGAACACTAAACCCACCCTCACCGCCCCAACCCCTCCTACTCCGCATCGCTTGGTATGGTCCTGACTGTAGCAAACACTGTATTTATTGAGAATGGATCTATTTCATGTGTTAAAGAAATAAACCAATAACAAAGTAAAAATTGTTGTTATTTTCCTTATTTACTATGATATTAAAACAAACATAATGACTATTATTTAATACGTTAGTAATAAATCTTATTTGGAAGCTTTAACATGTTATTACTTATTACGTATACATATGATAAACTACTATTCTCTTCACATACTAGATGAATTTTTATATTTTAATTCTGACTGCTGGGAAATAAAGTGATCACTTCATTGTGCTCCTTACAGATGAAATAGCATTTTTAATTTTGCGATAAAGCGAAATCATATAATCTATTGTTATCAATAATAAGAATATTAATTACATGATCTCGATATATAAAAAGCTAGATTGAACAAAAGTAAACTTATTTATATGTTTTGACTTTCAATTAATATCAATGCCTATTTTTTAAATAACATCCAAAGTAGTTAAAGATTTAATTTCACTTGAATATTCTGTACAACTAATTAAGTTTAGGTAAATATGTTTCTAAACATTGATGTCACTCTTAAAAATTATATTTAGTTAAAATGTTCCACGGGCTGATTTTATAGTTTTATTAAACACTTTAAAATGATTGTGACTCCTTTATATATATATATATATATATATATATATATATGACCTACTGACAATTGTGTTGTATTAGGGCCAATACGATTAATAAGATGTGTTCAAATCTATTGTTCCAGTATGTATAAATACTATGTTTATCAGTGGCTTATGACGTTCTATATTATATCCGGAATTACCAAGAATAATATCTCTCACTGGTTGGCATGCGTTCTAAATTGCCATAGTCGCAAAAGACTGGCTTACCTCTCAAGAGAGTTAAGGGGAAACTCTGCCGAATGCACTAAAACATAGGGACAGGAAGTTCCATGATATATCATGGTGGATTTTATGTCCTTTCCCAATGTTAACACAGGTACATTTCTTTTGAAGATACGCTCCTTATCCGTGCCTTCTGGATTAGACCATTAGAACATTGGTACTAAATACGAGTTATAACATGACTGAAAATGTAAATAATGTATTCAGCAGCTTCATATCAATCAATATGCCGAATAAAATTTTGTGATCATTTTTCATGGGGCTTACTTCTTTATGAAATATGTTAAAATCTTTGATATCAGGATTACTCCGAGCCTCATCACTGTCAAACATTAAACAATTGAAATTATCCACACGTTATTACTCTCATTACATTAAAGATTTTGTTTTTTCATCATCACTGGGCATTTTCACCTATGCAAGTCATCTGGAAAAACCTCTTCCATTCATGTCGATTACTCCAAGCTTCTCCCTCTGCCACGTGTCTTCAGACCACTCATATAGTCTTTGTTCATCCATCCAGTCTATGGTCTTAGGTCTTCTCCCATACTCTGTAGAGCTTTCTTAAAGTTAGGATTTCCTCGGCGTTTCTTGCGTCTCGCGTCTGCGACCACAGACGTGGGGTGGTGAGTCGTAGATGCGGGATACAGTTGTGGGTAATTTTATGTGTAGTACGGTTCGTTTCTCATTTATCAGCGTTTTTCAAGTGTGTGTTTATTTACTGTTCCGTGTTATTTTGTTATTTTGGAATAGTGTGAATAGAAATACTAACTTGAACGACCAACTATTCCTGAGATCTCTTTCCATGGGTTGTCCTCCACATGTTTTTCAGCCTTAATTTATATCTCCAGATCCTGCATGATTTTATCTTTATCTTCATTTGTGCAACCAGTCTAGGGGCCATACACCTGGATGAAGTCTGTTACCACCCCATCAAAAACTATTGACAGTTTTACTATTCTTCCATTTATATATCTGGCATTGATGATCTTTCCTCCCAGCCTTTCATCTAACACAATTCTTACTCCATTATGTCCCCTCTCAAGATCTCCAGAACAGCATAATCTGTATTCCTGTCCTATTTCCTTGTTTCCATTTCCTTCCCATTTTGTTTCGCATAGTGCCACTATGTTTAATTTCCTTTCCCTCATAATTGCTACAACCTCTTGTTCTTTTCCCTCTAGTGACAGTATGTTAATTGGTAAATGTTGTTTTGTTCCAGTCTGTATTAAACAAAAACCAACACAAATATCTGGTACAAAACAGAAATAATTATGGAGATAATTAACTAGAAGTACAACGAAATACAAAAGGGACCAAACAAGGCCTTGTCCAAATTATGGTTTTAAAAAGTGAGATTATTAAACGAAATAAGTACATTTATTCGCTACAACCAAGTTAATTTTGAATATACTGTCATACCGAGAATATAAACTAATCAAAACCCGCGCATGGACCTAAACAATACTCTTGCACACAGACACACAATTACTTTGTTGAAATTAGCAACATCATAAGCTAAATAAAAATGATAATCAGACAAAAATGGAATAGTTTTACCTCCTATATTTCAAACCTACTAGCTGAAATGTCATAAAATTTATACTTTGATTATTTTGGAATACATGATGTAATGATCCCAATGAGTGTAAATAGTAAAAAGGAACCATTATAACGATAATTATTACTAAGAATATCTGGTTTTCGTGAACCGTGTTTTCATGATAGATTTAGGGCCTACTTTAAAAGCATAAAAACGTATTTCAATGATAACAAAATTATAATTCTCACATATATAAAATTCTAAGAAATAAAACGCCGAATTTATTTAAATGCCAATTTTTTAAAGAAATTCAAAGATTTTTAATCAAAGTTTATGGCCAGTCAGTGTTCCACAAATTTTTAAGTTCGCATAACCCTTAACAGCCCTAAAGATTTTGTGGCACACATTTTTGGTTTGGGTACTCGCAGAGGCAGCAGAAAATGGATTACGCCCTTCAACCTTTGTAGGGTAGATCAAATTTTAGAAAGTATAGACTATTTCTTTCCTTATGTAACTTCAAATCAGTAGCATAACTGGAGGGAAGCAGTCGAGGTACGTGCCCAAAACACAAAATTTAAGGGGCACCATTTTAATGATTAAAAAAATAGAGATTTTATTTTTGAACAGTTGAGCCATCGTGACTTTTACAATTTTTTTGCCGTATCCTCTGAGTTTGATAAGATATTAAAGAAAATCATTTTATCAGTGTACCGCTCCACTCTCACTCTATTTAGTTAAGGCCACAATAGACTAAAAAAAAGAAGGGGTATAACTAAATACATGAAAAAGTAAAACATTTGCAGGATAATTAAATATTTAAATTTTATTCAAAGTAACAGTGTTAAAATAACAAATTGCATGACCTTACAGGTCTTACTGAAGCGTGTTGAAAAACAAAGAAAGATTAGAAATTTATTACATGCGCAGTTAGTTTCAAAAGTTTGTATGATTATATAACATAAACTTGTCTAGAAGAGACCAATGAAATAAACTAAATAGTTTCTATTATTTAAATAAACTTTTATAAATGATATACAAGCTTCTAATTCACCACAGTGAATTAAGATCAAATAAAATCAAAAGGATCAAAAGTTTAAATTACTAAATATTACAAAAATTCCAAAGAGCGTAATGAGCCTCTTTTAAATATGATTACAACGCGTCAGATTCACACCAGTGAATAAACTAAACAGTTTTAAATTCAAGGAATAAATTTATATCTAAATATCGCACCAGGTATTTACTTAAAGTTTTAACTCCTGAAATGTATACAAGATCACAATGAGCTTAATGAGCCTCTTTCAAATGGTTCACAGCGCGTTAGATTCACACCACTGAATACAGACAAAACAGTTTTAAATTTATGGAATAAATTTAAATTTAAATATCACATTAGATATTTACGTTAAGTTTTAACTCTTAAAAAACCATACAAGATCACAAAGAGCTTAATGAGCCTCTTTTAAATGGTTTACAACGCGTCAAATTCACACCAGTGAATACAGACAAAACCGTTTTAAATTTAAATATCGCACCATATATTTACGTTAAAGTACAAAGGTTTGACTTGCCGACTAAACTCAAACCTTCGTGGAATTAAGCAAAATTTCCAAATTTAAATATTTAATATTAAAATAGAAAAAGTTACGTTACAGAACTTGTAATTTTGCCTAAATGAATCAGCGAATATTAAAATCAAAATCATATTAAGCAAAAAAAGAATAAGTTACTTTAACATTAACTTCAAAGCAAAGAAGTCTTCAAAATAACCAACAAAAGAATCATTATCAATTAAAATAATTTAAATTACTTATAACCACAAAAGCATAAATTTAATATTTAACCTAAATATTGCAAGACATAAAAAGAACCAAAAAATGTTGCTATCTCTTTAAGCCAAGCTAATACAAAGATACTAGCGCCCAAGCGGTAACAGGCAGCATTAAGTGCTCCATAACAGAATTTTTGTTTAAAATTAAAGTTTTTAGCAAATTACGTCACTCGCAAACATATGGTAGAAAATCTTCGTTGTATTCGTCACGTAGGCCGGGTTCTTGTTGTCTTGATTATTAGCCGCTGCATTCGACTAGTTCCCACAACACGAACTCTGAGACGAGCAGTTGTATAGTGTACTGATCGCCTCTTAAAAAGGTAACCAATAGCATAAATTTAAAGGCCCAACTTAGCCAAGACTGAAAAAGAGCGTAAGTAAACTACTAATTTAAAAAAAGGGGGAGGTTTAGAGGATTATACAAAACACGTGGTTTACCACAGGGATCTTTAAATCAAAATCCATTTACAAAAAAAACTTTAGAATTTATTACAAGACAAAAAATATTAAAAACATTTGATACTATTAATTTAAAGCAAGAGAGAAAAGATTTACATTTACAACTTTACCGATTTGTCAAATAGGGTTACATAATAAAAAGATGTATCTAGTAGAATACCAGAGAACCAAAAATAATATTAATAAAGATAAAGAAAATAGCCTTCAACAATCATACCTAATCCCCTGTGTTATTATAGTTTAACCCGCGTGGTATATAGGATTCCGACCGATACAAAATAGCAACATGAAAACCAGGTCTCATGGTCGATAAATTTAGCGTTACATCACGATACAAAAAGATACAAAATAATAATACCTAAAAGGTCATAATCATAAAGACAACTACACGGAAACTTTACCTCATAATACCCAAACAAAAATAACAAAAGGAAAAAGACTACATTTTAAATTTGAATTAGTTTACCAATCAAGTAAAAGAAGAATAACAAAAATTTAATGTCTCACGTCAATAGAATCCAAAGAGCGAGTGAAAGAGTGAAAGAGTGAAAGACGCCATCTGCCTGAACAGGAAATTGTGATTTTTGGCGAGGCCAATCAGCGACAAGTCCGCAAGATAAAAAATGACCAATGGCATTAGAGTTAAGACTTAACATTTACAAAATACTTAGAAAACAAATATACGAAAAAATAACCCAGGGTACAATAAAACATTAAGGTAAAATTAAATACATAAAAAAGTACAAAGAGATTTAATTATTTAGCAAAGATTGAATTAATCATTTAGAAAAGATTATTAAAAACTTTAGTTCCACTAATTCGCATCTAGATCGCCACCTACTCCGGAAGTAAAATAGAAACTGCTCTTTAATTTAAACTTTGTCAGACAGACTTCGCTACTCGCCACTACCAGAAGCTTCAAGGTCGATAGAAACTGGGTCATTTTATAACCAACAGTACAATAGCTATGATTGTTTGGTCACGTAGGCCATCCAGGTGTCCAAAGATATTATTGGTCTTCTAAAAATACAGTACGGGCCAATCAAAGCATTGCTGGCTTTCTCCGTTGGAGTTGTCAGGGTTCTGCATAATTTGTAACAGTTTTGGACTTTTCTTCATTCTAGCATTCATGGTGAGCAGGCTGGACTTGCACGTCGCTCTACTCTAGGCAGATATACGCGTGAGTAGAAACCTATGTATGACAAATAAGATTGTGATGTTAAATAATGCTGGAACTCAATGAGTATAAAATTATTTGTGGCAGTATTTAAAGCTGGCAGGTTCTATTGGTATTTCTATTAAATGATGTCTATGAATATTAGCTTGTTTAGGGGCGGGTAGTAACCTTGTCATATTAGCAGTCCACGCTAATGTTACATCAGATGCACTGAGGACATAAATTACCAGATTGGGTTTGAAGTATTTAAAAAAAATGAAGGTCCTTTTATTGCCACACAAAATAGATCAATGAAAAAAAAAAAGTTTAAAAGAAAGTTTCGAAATGGAAATGGAGAAGAAGTTTGGCACTAGTGGCTTGTTTATTCTTTAGAAAAAAGGCAGACTTTTGGTTTTGTTTTTTGATATTTTCTCAAATTGACAATCAGTTTTTGATACAGTGGAAAATAAGTTCAATTACTGAAACCCCATGCTATGTATGATTCTGGTGGTACCGGGAGGGGTTTCACACACAAAGAAGATAATGGACCACCCATGAAAATGTTAAGATTCATCGATAGCGGGGCCATCTTAAGGTAAAAGTCGCCCATGGAAAATGCTGTCTAGGCGCCCCCCAACCCCTTCTCACGTCCCAGAATTTACATGCATCTCACACAGATGCCATACCCTCCATATTCAGGTCTATAGCCGTGACTATGTCAAGCAAGATATTTGGCTAGGCAAAGACCAAAGTTTTAAAGGCGTGAAGCGCATGAATGACAACCTTGACCACATTAGGATGCTAGGAACAATCCGTTAGCTTAACCTGTTATCAGGGTACATGGTACAGACGTACGTATCGTGGTATGGGGCAGATTCAAGTTCTGTTTCCTAGCGCGATAACGGTAACACAGCAAAGGAAAATCCACAGAGGAAGAGCAAGATGAAAATTAATGGTCAAACAATTAACACTTAGAGCGGTTCCAGAGGGGCGGAAGCGGCCCACAGGTTGAACACCCCAACAGGAGTTCACCATAAACAAAAAAAGTAAATATATGTATATATCTCTTACCGCGGACCGTGCCGGAGGGGCAGAGGCAGCCCACAGGATGAATACCCCAACTGGAGTTCAATATAAACAGACATACCTAACTAAGCATGGTTCCAAGACCCTCGAATTAACAGAACTATCGTTTCCCCAGCAAGCTACCACTGAAATAGATAAATGGTCATACAGGTTATGACGTGGGATACACTCCCATTTTACGCCGCTGGCTCAAGGACTCAGCAGGAAGCTTGCATGAAGTGCAAGACCATAATATTTAAACTAAACTAATGGCAATAGACTTTACATAACAAAGTCGGCCAATCCTCAGAATAAATATTCCCTAAACACCTAATCATAAGTATTCCTTAAACACCTAATAACTATTATTTCCTAAAAACCTAGCAACTATCCCTAGACCTAGACAAGACGTAGGTTAGTCTCTATTCCTCCTTTCCTCTATAGCCGTCCATGTAACTTCCTCCGGTCGAGCTGGCCCCTCGTCGTGAACAGCATGGCCACCGCTGTGCAGATGCTTAGTTATTTGGATGTGCTATGTCCGTCTCGTAGACTATCGGCGATAACAATCATATCGTTGCCAAGCTATCCCTGGAGTTATATAGCGGTAGAAACGAAGCATGCTGGGATGAAAGAAAGTAAAGGGTGGGGGTGACACTCTACAAAGTTCTGGAAGGTCAGCTCCACCTATTGGACTGGCTGAGAACCGCCTTCACTCTTTACGGAAACTCTGGCCAGTTGAGTGCAATATTATTGAGTGCCGTGGTCCCACCACTATTCCAATGGCGTCTCATCCGATGGGGCCGGGATCTTCCCATGAAGTCACCACGATGTTGGTATGTAACACAGATTGATTATGTATTACATGACTAGTATGTAAATAATGCGTGTGTTTATTTACCCATGTATAGTTGCTTCAACCTTTCTTTATATCCCAAAAGGGCCCGACAGGTTTAGCCCGTTAAAAGATCATCAGGTAATCACATAAATGGCAATAACTTTTTTAAATAGGTGCCTAGGTAATAGTTAATATTTTAGTTAAAGTAAAACCACACCAAAAACAAGCAAGAGTCATTGATAACTCACCATCTGTATATAATCTTCTCAGTATTTATGTACAAGTCCACTTTCCGCTATTTAACTGCATTAAAATTGTGAATTTAACTGTCAAACGAAATGGTATCGAGAAATTCAGCATTTATGGCAAAAGAATACATTCCTAAAAGTCTCTCTTCACTGGTTGAGTTTCGCAAGTAGTTCTTCACCCTTCTCAGAACTGATAAAGATCGTTCAGAACTCGCATTGGTAGAAGAAATAAAATAATAATAATCTAGAGGAAAGTGTCTACATTCGGATAGGTAACAATTAGACCTTTGCTTCGAATAGTTTTCAATAAATTTCCAGGTGACTCTTTATCCAAATTTAGTTCCTTGAAGAACTCATGGAAATGTACGCACTCTTCGATGAATTCACTATCCACATCGTCGGAATATTCTTCAACAGATTACCTGGCACATTCGCTAATATAATTGAAGTGGCATTGAATATAATTTACTAAGAAAGACAAATCTTAAGTCGAAATTTAAATATGCAGATATTCTGCATGATAGCTCCACAACTAGTGTATCAAGGATAAACAAAAATGTGTTAATCTTAAAATCTTCCTAGCAGTCAAAAATCAAATAATTGTCTCTATTGACCTCACCACACTGCAGAATTCTCCTCTTGACTCTTTTTTCTTTCATGTTCATACTCTTCACATCCAGATATTTTTTCCTTCACATTCATAGTAGACGACTCTATCCAGGAGCCCTTCCACATAGCTTCTTATTGAACTATACATCAGGACTACGTCATTCAAATTAGTAGTAATACCACAGTCTAGTATACACAGTTGCAAAGCTTACTAGTGGGGAAAAGGGCAACTCGGCGTGACGCTAGCGCTTCAAGTGGCCTGCAAGCAAATGCATGGACCTGTCCAATAATTTTTATAGCTCTGCACTAAAATATCAGTGTAAAACGTTATTTATTCAGATATATTAAATATATTTGATAAGGAAACGTTAATTAAAGAATTTACAAATCATTAGGAAGATAATGTACAGTATTTAATATTAGTTGAGCGTTAAATTAACTACATCACTATTAAATCCTCCAATTTAACTCAAAATTATAAATGAATTATAATGTGTAACTTTACAAAATATAATATAGGCCTATAAACTAATGGAGATAGTAATATTTTTTTATGTTTAAATGCTACATCAAAACTATTAACTGAAGTAGCAAAATAGAAAAAAAAATATGCATAAGGACGACAAAGAAAATACACACTGATAATAAGATGAATTTTAATTTGATTAATTTATTTACTTTACATAAAATATGTTGTAAGGTTTGCTAACTTAAATACATAATAAAACTTAAACAAGCGTAGCAAACTTTAACAGCAATAAAATCTGATTAAAAATCAAATTTTAGTGTACAGTCATGATCACACTTTTATTAAAGTCAGCAACCCAAATGGTTAAATGTTGGGTATTTTTCGTCTTTTCTTCGCTTGGACTGAAGCATTTCGTTACTAAATTTAAGAGTGTAATATAGCCTAATCTTTACAAACAGTTATATGACAGTTTTGTATCTTGGCAGCATTCACCTGGAAATCCAGGAACACTCATCAGTGATTTGACAAACACTGTCCCACATTTACTTTTATGAGCAAACTTATATTAATCGCATGCCAACTATGTTCACTATTTTCCAAAAATATAAAAATGTCATTTTTGCAAATCACTAAGCTTCCAAATTCAACACTTTTATCATAGTATTTGAAATGATTATACAATTTGTTGATTTTGTCAACAATACTGTCTTTCTCAGTTAAATATTATTTGAGTTTATTACATTTGTGGACTGCAATAAACTTTTTTTTAAATATACCCAAATACATAGCTCATGCTATTAAGCTCACCCAAATCTCTTGAGAAATAATCGATATTAATGATTTTCTATAATGCGCAGCTCTCATTTTCGGGCTTCAATTATGAAGAAACCCTAAGTGTGTGTGCAGATTTTATGTCCAAAATTAATTAGCCCCAGTCCACATTTTAACAATTGCAAGTTGTGGTGTTGTCACAGTTGAGTAGCTTACTCAGCGTTGCACCATTAAAGGCTGAAATAAAATGCTTCGGAGATGGATTGCTTCGGAATATTCCTTTGTGCCTAATTACTGAAAAACTGTTTTCCACACTATCCTGATTTATTTTTGTCAATAAATATTTGTTAATTATGCTATCTTCTAATAGCTCATTCACAAACATCCTGAGAGAGCTATCGTTAATTTTCAACCTTTTAATACCTTTTATTCTATTTGTGACGTCCTTATTTTGTGAATCATAAATCTTCCATGTATTTGCCCATTCTTCAATTCCTAAAATAACATCAAGGTACTTAAACGTTTTAGTTATGCAACTTCTTAAGGATACAGGGCCGTTAACACAATAACTATTAAATATGTCGAACTATTCATTAATTTTTTTGGCAAAACTCAGCTGTAACAAAAGCCGCAGACTCTATAGTGCCACAAGCGACAAGTGTTTCAATGGCAGCAGCTACAGTGTGACTTAAAACCTGAGCAGCAATACAAACTTTCATCTTTGAAAATGGTGGTAGGTAAACAGATTTTTTTGCCAGTTTTGGAGACAATTTATACTTTATATTGATGTCACTAAAATACAAAGTTAAAATGTGTTTCCAAGAAGATATTCCAGTCCCTGGATTTTCCAACTTGTGTTCAATGTTGTACTTAGCTAAGTTATTTCTAACAATCTTTATCACGTGACACGTGAGGTGTGTCATAAAAGAAAGAAATTTGGTCAGCATCATGAATTAAATAAGGTTTTTCTTTTATAATTCCAATATCCTTCCTCCATTCCACGAAATTAGATCCTAGATCTGTAACAAACGGTCTTACTATTAATACTAATTATTTTAATTTGTCAACAACTGGTGGTGGCTTGTAGCTAAATTTAGCGGGGTTGCTTCTCCAGAAAAATTTTAGTCTTTGTTTTAAAATTGTGTAAAAGGGAAAATACATGTTTAAAAAGAAAATTTATTCAGGAACTTAATAAAATCTTAACAAAACATTTATTTTTACTTACTTACTTACTTTAACTTAAATTGTTACAGTTCAAGCTTGATCTATTCGTTTAAAAATTAAATCCATTCTTCTTGTTTAATTTGCGCAAAAAGTTAAATAATTTTCTCCTTGATCTCTGGATGACAATTGAGGAAATTTTTCTCCATTGAAACTACTGCAAGCGCATTTAGTCTTTCCGAATTCATATTTTTTTTAAAGTTTTTATTCTTTTCAATGTTGAAAAGCAGCGCTCTGCCTCTGATGTAGTCATGGGAATTGTCAAGAGGATTTTTATCAGTTTCGTAATTTCACTAAAAACATAATATAGATTCTTTTCCCAGATAAATTTCAGCAGCTCAATTAATTTGCAATATTTATGAATATCAGTCCTAAAATAGAATACTTTTAGTTCAGTTTCAATCTTTTCTTTGTCAATCATGGTATAATCTTCAGTGGTCAGTACTATCTATTTTGTGGGATGTTCATTCTTAAATATAGTGAAGCAATTCTTGTTGAACAATTTAGTAGCTAAGTGCTTAGTGGAAGAATATTTGTCCATTATATCAACACATTATTGTCACATACTTCCTTAGATTATGCCATGAGTGTCTTTGAAGGATTCTCACAGTACTTTGAGTTGCTCAATTCTAAAATAGCAGTTTTGAAATTTGTTATATATTCATTAACTTTAAACACACTAATTTCTCGAGATTGCATTTGGTTGTAAATTATTTCAACATGAGGCATAATCTAATGAAAAGCTCTAACCAACACTTGAAATTATCATAATTCGGGTATTTTAAAATTTATGTTGCTTCTACAATGGTTTGATCAGCATTTGATGTTGACTGAATTTCAGTAAGGCAGTTTTTGTATGTATAAATTCCACGCTGTATAGGATGGACGGGGAATGCTGACGTCAATATGTTTCTTGAGAATGGACACACATTGTGATGATCTTGAGAAGAATTTTGGAATAGCCAGAATGTTAGAGAAAAAAATTATTGCGTTTCGTGTAATACTTGCTGCATTTCTCATTATTAAATTAAGTTAATGTGAATAACAGTGAATGAAATGTGCATTACTACAAACTGCTTTTATTTGTGCTTGAATTCGTGCTATTTTGCCTTTCATGAAATTTGCACCATCAAATGTTTGAGCTATCAGTTTTTGTCCATTTCCTTTTATTATTTTGTCCAATTGTTCTAAAATACGTTTTGATATGCCATCTGAAGTTTGATTTTCTGGAATAAAGAATATCCAAAAACGCTCAATTTTTTCTCCATTCAGGACGTACCGTAGAACAAGGACCATTTGAGTATGTTCCGAAACATCTGTTGTGTCAGACATGACAGCTACAAAGAAAGCTTTTCTAATTTCCTTCCTTATCTCCTCATGGTATATTTGTAGCAGGCAGTCAAGTATCTCATTCTGAATGGTCTTAGAAACACCTTTAAAGATTGCACTGGTTTCTAAGTAATTCTTCAAATCTGAATCTAATTTAGATGAAAAATGTATTAATCTTCTAAATATCCCTGGATTTACTGAATCGTCTTTTTCACCATGTCCACGTAAGGGAGTTTCAAAGTTTCCACAAAAGTAAATGCATTCTATTATTTTTGACAAAATTTCACGGTTCTTTTTAACTTTTATATTATGCTCATTTATTTAAAGTCTGTATGCCTCACTAAGTTTCTCCTTAATACTTACCGTTCCTAAAAGTGACCGTGAAACAACATTATCAACGTGCTTCTTTGACTTCTCATGCTTTACAGTTTTTTCTTTCATTTTGTTTATATTTCTAAAACCATCTTTTGTTCACGGTACATCTCCTCCAAACAGCAAACACGGGAAGCAAAACAGTGCATTTTTTACTTCACAGCCGCAAAGTCAACTTTTCCGTTGGTACCATTCAGAATTAAAGCTACGAATATATTTCTTGTTGTTGCTTTTGCTTGGCTGAGATATTAGAATATCAGGTATTAAACGGCCTCTTTTCTTAACTATAACTTTCTCATGGAGAGATAGCTGTGAAAACTTAAGCTGTTGAAGTTCACTTACAGTCACAGAACTTATTTCTTGGGGATGCAAGGCCATGGTTAAAGTTTTCTGTTAAATAAAAGAACCGAAAAAAAAAATTAATCAAATAGTAGCTGGAAGCAGAATAATAATCTAATTCTACACTCTTCTACACTTTATCACATTCAAGAATATGGTACATGGTTTTTAAGCACAACACACGCTGAATAAAAAAACTTCCTTCCACCAGCATGCCAGAGCCGGCACTGCGAGAGCAACAGTGCTCTCTCTCTACCTGGCAGTCCCGCCTTCCTCCCCACCCCCTCCTATGTGCGCATGCGTACAATAGTCAAACACCACTTAGCTGGCACTGTGAAGCGCACAGTTCCATACAAAGATTTTTGTATCTTTTTCATAAACTGGGGAATGGATAATGAAGTACTGACATTAAGCTTAAAGAATATATATTGTACTACAAAAATAAAGAAATAATTAAAGAAAAAAAGAACTCATTATATTAAATGTTATCGATAATATCAAGTGGAAATGGAGTGCTTTAGTTCCGCAATGCCTATACACGAGCCGCCACTGTCGCCAACATCACTAAATATATTTTTCAAATCCACAGCTTTCATATTTTCGTTATTAAAAAAATATAACATCTTAGGAAAAATTCCATTAATCACTATAACAAGTGTACTGCTCGCAATTTTTCGTGTTAATTTGTCACCAGAATCCTCAAATCCCAGAATATTGTCAGCGGAGCTGTCATATGACAAATTGCACATCAACGACATTTCATCCATAGATACATTAACAATTTTTTTCATTTTCATACATATGCTGCACTTTTTCCTTTAACAATGTGAACATGTTTTCATTTGCTCCACACTGGAGTTTTAGGCCTTCAACGAACTTTTGCAGTCGTCGCACCTAAGGTAAGTTAACATATCTAGACAAAAATCGATAGCCCTGTGGACTGCAAAATAACATGTTCAAGGCAAATAGCTTAATTTTCTCATTCCGTCTATTACCGCATTTTTTTGTTCGAAGGCATCTTAATTTGTATATTGAGGGTTTCCTTTGTCAAGTATTTCGATTATATGCACTTAATGCGATTTCTGTCCGTAGCAACAATATATATATATTTATTATTATTATTTTGCCCATGCCATTAATATGGCAAGAACAGACCTTAAGGTTCTTACGTTTTTTCCGTAATCTAGAAATTTCTGCACTTTTCTTTTTACGAGATTTTTTTAAATATCCAATAACGTTCTTCAATTGTTGTGTTTCATTTACGTCTTGGCTTGTCAAAGTGTCTGGAACGTTTGTTGAACTTTTTCATTTACAGCTACTTTATTTACATCACTCATATTAATAAAAGTTTCCACAGAAGTAGCACTAACTTTAATTTTCTTTGAAGTCAATTCATTGCGTTTATTTGGTAATTTATGTTTCAATGTCACGCTTGCAGGTTTATTTGGAACATCAAAGAGAGTTGGAATCGCATTCCATATTAATTTATTTTTATTCTCGTTCCTAAACTATAATGGCGTATTCTCTGGGTATGCTAGTCCTACGCTGCACATCCATAATGATATGGACTAGTTTTTTCTTTACTTCAATGCTATCTGTGTGAACTGTGTAAACACTAATGTTTCCATTGTTAATAAATATACATGTAATGAATTATTCATTTTAAAACTAATAATGGTTCATATTCCAAGAATACTGTGTTTTAAGTAATTATTCTTCCAAAAGGTCCTGCCTAGCACAATAGGAAACCCAGGGCTTGCTACTTGAAAACGCAAGGCAAGTTAGGGAGGCTCGAATGACCTTTCCCAATGTCTAGTGGGTTGCAACACATTCCTTTCTGCTCACTCACAAGTAATTGTCCAATGAGCTCACGTTTTACACCCCAGGTCATGCTGTTCATGTGAAGCAAGCTAAGCATTGTGCCAACTATTGAAAAAATATTCAAGACCACAATGTTTATTTATTAAGCTAATTTAGTATAGTTTAAGTAAAACTACATAAAAAAATATAGAAAATTGATTGTAAAATAATAGTATACATAACAAGCTTTAAATTATACACTAATTAAATACATTGAGGTATGTTTAGGTATTCTAATCACACGTATTATCATTATTTGGCAGACACATTTAACCACTCTTTTAAATTTAGGCATTTCATCACTGATAGCGTGGGGAAAAGGGGGGAGCGGGTGACGAGTCTACTTTAACCGTAGTTGACGATAATTCTCGTTTTTCTTTAGTAGAAAGGATCGTGGAGTTTTGATAGTGTTCTTTTAGTTTTTGTTTTACATTAATGACTTATTAGTCATTGTGATTTTTTATAATTATACATCAAATAATTCCAAAGGTCAGGAGTGTGCTTTCACCATTTCAAGATGACTTAGAAGGAAAAGGTAAAATAAAATATATTTTCATAAATTTTACTTAATCAGTGGCGCTCCCAGCCATTTACTTTGGGGGGAGGCATTCAATCAAGGCTGTAGCAATAATGACATTTTGATGGAGAGAGCGAGTTTGGGGTTGCACAGCCTCCTAAGCCCTGAAGGCCGAGAATATCTATAAATATTCAATTCTTTTATAAATAATTTGGAGTATTTTTATAGTAAGTAAGAGATTTAAATAATGCAAATGGCATCGAAGCTATTATTTATATGTTCTTTTTCAATTGTTAATTTTGTGTGTAACGGTAGACCTTTTGAATATTAGGCTTAAGTCTGAAGCCTGGTCTTAAGATGTAGCATATACATTCGACACATCTTCAATGCTAAATATTTTAGTCATACTTAATATTGTTTAAATTTCTATTAACAATATTTGTGGTGTTGGGGAAAGAAGGGGGTGGTCAAATACCTTGTTTGCCCCTTTCCCCCTTGGGTGCACCACTGCTTACAGCAAAAGATATGTGTAAATATCTAGGCAATAAACCAACAACATAGCGATAAAGTATTAATAGTCCGAGATAATCTTCCCTATGTTAGTCAGAGTTTACGCATCTAAATAGCTTCTGGAGCATAAATTCTCAAATTGGTAGACTCGTTTGTTTCCAAGCAGCATTCTGTGAGATAAGTTAGACTTTAGAGAATAGTTTTAATTGCAAAGTGAGTTGGACAATCCATCTGATTCCCTTTCACCAAGATCCTATGGACGCTTGATCGATGTATCACTTCATTTTACTTTTATTATGATTGTTTGCTTTCAGTATTGCTAACGAAGTGCTTTTAGTTACACTAGACTAATTGAATAGGATCTGTCTCTCTTATGCATTCAGAAATGTGCCCATACCACTCTTAGCCCCGACATTAATATTTACTTAAATTTCTAACCATGTAGATATCATTACAATTTGAGGACCACCTAAGTGGTCTAGTGGTCATAGGTTCTGATTGCGGACCCAAAGGGTTTGATTCTCGGCGCGTCCAGATTATCTGGGAAGCAGTGGGTCTGGAACGGGTTAGATTCAGCCTAGGGTGGATAAATAAGGAGCTACTCGAATAAAGTAGTAGTGGCTCCGGTAGAGAAAGCCGAGCTAAATGGCTGGAGTTATCGTTGTACTGACTACATGACACCCTCTGTCCGCAAGAGTTGGAACTAATTCACCAAACAGTTTGGTAGCCACTTGGTAGGTATCGCCTGAATGCGGGCTGACACCATGGCGTTACTTTTATTACATTTTGAGTGGATGGTAATCATCGTTATGGATGAATAAAAAAAAGAGAGAATATGGGAGTGGGGGCTCAAAATTTCCTAAGATAGCATCGGGTTAAAGGTAAATAATAAATGTTCGAGAAGCACTGTTCTATATAGACACATCTTAAAATATATATATATATCAAATTTCCAAATATCAAACACCTCTAGAAGCTATCTGAAGTGGGTTTTTTTTTATAGGCAAAACAACGCCCTAACTGTCTGAGGCTAGAAAAAATGTATAAATATTAAACAACTCTAGAAGCTCTCTGAAGTGCTGTTTATGGTAACACAGCCCCTAATTTGTACCTGAATCTTAATTTTTATAATGTTTAAACCATAAATAAAGCTATTTTGTTCCTAACATTTCGGCGGTGGTTTGAGCCCCCAAAACCTTATCTGGCAACAGCCTTGTTTATTTGTTCATAATGGATTGGCTTTTTCAGTGCAACTTGAATTTTTATTTATTTCAGCTTACCTGCATTTGTGCTAAATATCCAATTGAGCTTAAATGTATTTATTTAGATTTGCAAATATTGTTTAAATTGTGTATTGGTTTAAAAATTTAAATGGCTTTATTACAGCGGTTTCCAACATTTTGTAGTTTATGACCACAACTTTGCTCTCTGCGACCTTCACGACTCTTTGCTAACTTAAAAGCGTTCAAATCATAGTTTAAAAAAAAATTGTGTATTTCTACCAGCCCGGATTATCTACAGTTAGCTACACCAGTGAGGATAGGTAATATCTAGAGGAAATGTACACTAACTTGCTTGGAGGGATATTAGGATAAACTACCCCTGGCCAGAATTTAAAATCCTTACTTCACCTTCACCAACAAACCAAACCAAAAGAGCGTGAAATTAAACCTGCATGTCCACCAATTCTTGTTTTAATTATTATAAATTGATTATAATAATTATTATATGCGACTAATATGTAGTCAAACATAATCAACAAGCTAGGGTTTGGGGGATGCTTTTATATTATGCTATCAGCATTACAAGGCTGCCACAGTAAACAAGTCAGCAAGAAGCTATCAGAATGGAATAGCCAAAAATAACCTAAGCAGTAACTAGGTTGTTTTTAGCACTAACAACTTACGTTTCTATTAGAATTTCGCATCGTCTTATAATCATTAAAATCCTTGAAAAAGTAGATCTGAAGCTAAAACCTATATATTGTGAGCCCACCCAAAGCATGCTGCGACCCCCATTTTGGAAACCGCTGCTTTATTATGACACAGTAGGAAGCAATATTTAACTAGTAAGCTCCCGGAAATGTAGAACTCGCTCATCACTATATAAAAAAAATAGCAATTTGGCCTGTTTATTTAAAATTGTTTTGAACTGTAAAATACAGCAATAAAAAATGAAATTTATTGATATTTCTAGAGTATTTTGATACCTGTTTACCAAGATCCTGCTTCATAATATCATGGAAGAATAAACTATTCAAAACATTTTGTAATTTAGCGCGTAAGGTTGAAGGGGCTTCCCCTGACATTTTATTAAATAACTTATGGAAGATTCAAAATCAGCATGCTAAACAACATGGTTGTACGAAATTTAATGCAAATCGAACACTAAATAACGAATTAAAAAATTTATCCCAGGTTTGAAAATGTTAGAGGGCAAAAAGAGAAACTTTTTTTTCTTTCTAATGTTGTCTACTTGATAAAATGAAAAATCATAAGAGTTGTAACAATGTAACACAGCCCTATTACTCCTCTTCCTTCCTTGTTGCTTTGAGCTTATTTAAATTGCTTTCATAAAAGCCTATTTTAACAAAAACTAAAAAAGAAACATCAGTTCAAATCAAACTAGTATGGATACTTGCTAGAATAATTAGTGTATATTTCAGAAGTCAAACATTAACACTACCCTCAATGTCCTCATTTCATCACTCAGAACCTTCGATAATAAAACGATAAAATGTTGCGTAGCATTCACTGCATTTATGCCTTCAAAATTTAATAAAGCCCTAATTAAGGCATTGGCTGTACAACCTATAATAATTTGAATCATAAAACTGTGACAGTCTAGCAGCCACGAAAGTCACTACTAAAAACACTAAACCATAAATAAAACATTGGCTGACAATGCTGCCACTTCAATCGTTGCTGGCTGAGTGAAATTTTGCTACTGTACAGCTCATGTACCGTTATAATTCGTTTCCATACAGCATTCGACATTGACTCATTGGCCGTTTTCTCTGCCTACTGACAACGGTGCTACTTGACTACTTAATTAACTAATATTTCTACAATCTACTAAACAAGAAATCTCCTTTAAATGTTTGACAAATTTTGAAGTTAGGATTTTTTGTAGACAAGAGATCAACAGTTGGATAATTTTAAATTTGTCTGTACAATTCTGTGGTTAACGACTTTCATAATAGAAAGTAATGGGGTACAGTATAAGTCTATAATTTTCTAACTCCAGATCTCAAATCAATCAAAATTCCCAACCTTAAAGTTTTTAACCAATATTGGGGGAGGGGGTGACACCCCACCAACGCCCCCCAGTGAAACGCCCTTGACTAGGTTAATGAACCATTCAATTTCAATAATCTTAGCCTAGATTTATTTGTAATCTAAATTAAACCCACTAAGACGCTTTAAAATTATAGCTTTTTAACTTGCACTTTATTTTTACCAATTTGTAAATATTAGTCTAGTATGGGTCAAATGATAAATAATATAAGTCTATTTGTCATTTCACATCAGTAGGGCCCATTGATCTCTATAATATAACTGGATGGACATATGTGGCTTGAATTTACCAGCTGTCATCTGCATACCATTGTGTAAGAGAGAAGAAAGCTTACGGGTATTTTTTTTCTTTTCTACACCCATACTAGGCAAACTAGCATTTTGATATCGTTCATTAATTTGATTGAATATATGAGATACATCAATGTGTGGTTAGTTAGATGAAATAATGTGTTAGTAAAAGCTTTGAAGAGAATAACAAAGCTCTAAATAGGCAAGTTCTTTCTTTATCTAAGTTTATGTAGACTAATATGTACGATGATTTTTGAAGGAAGCCCGTTTGGAAGGCTTTATCTCGTACCAGAATCCTACTCTATAGTAGTGTGTAGGTAGAATAAAAGACCTTCCAAAAAGGGATTTCTACTTCCATTCTAAATGGCCGTTTATCCTACAAAAATACTAATATATTATAGTATTCTGGTACGAAATAAAGCCTTAAGAGTTGGTATTCCTACTAAAATCAGGGTTTAGTACATACTATACTTCCTACATGCCTATAACCTAAATTATCGTTTGAACGTAATACTTCTACACAAAGTATGTAATTCAAACAAATGTAATATTGTTTTTAGCTAACTTGTTTCATTTTAGTTATCGACTTTTCACATAATATGGTTTCTAAAAGCAATATACAAAGTATGAGCCAACTATTAAAAAATGGTAATATAATAATACTTATTATTTTCAACAAGCCTATAACCTAAGTAATTGTTTGAACGTATGGCAACTACACAAAGTATGTTATTCAAACAAATGTAATCAAGTTTTAAGATACCTTATTCATTATATTTATTGAAATTGCAAAATAATATGGTTTCTGAAGCCAATATACAAGCTAATAGCCAACTTTAAATATAAGTGTAGTCTTGGCAGTTTTTAAACAATATGGATGATAACTACACATTTAAATAAACTAAAGATTTTATTCGTATTTGTACAGTATTACCTCATACCTGTAGAACTGAATTGTATATCCTTTAATGTAAATGATTCTTCAGGCAAGTGTGGTATAATACTTCACGATTTTCAAACAATAGCTCTTTTATTCATCAGAGACATGTAAGAACATTGCATAAGATCATTTAAATAAGCCGTTAAATCTCTCCCCCCCCCCCCCCNCCCCCCCAATTAATCAGACGATAAACTTGAGCGTCACGTTTTGATCCTTAGCAATGTGATCCATCAAGTATAATATAGAAATCACTGGTATGGCTTTTATAATTTGAAGCCTAATAGTCATTATAAAGTGTTAAAGACACACACGTATGTCCAACAACTTTCTTTGTTCGATAAGTTAAAATTCCATCTTGAATTTCAGTTAATTCGGTTACGTGACTTGCCTTAAATAAGTCTAATACCTTATTAACGGATTTTTGTGGTTAATACTCAGGGTTAACCCAACCATGGGCCTGAACTTAGTGATAAACTTTTCTTCTTTCATCACATCTAAATACTGATGTTTAATTTGATTTATCATTCAATAACAAATTGGAATTCCAGAATCTAAATATCTATTTATCAAAATATATCTATCTACAAAAATAAGATACTTTTATACTACTTAGCGGAATATATATAAACTGCTCAAACAAATGGGTACTATAACATTACCTAAATCCAAGGGTGAATTCTCAAATATTAAGCCGGAAGAGCCTATCTTTATTTTAACTTCTTGAAAACCGAATTACCATTCTCATTTATAACCAGGTAATTTCAACTTTACGATTGCTTGTATCCATTAATTTGGTAAGAATTTGTAATATCTTGTATTATGCATTTTACATGAGTTGTATTTCAATATATAAAATGTTAAATGATTTCGTACCTAATTTTCATTGAATATTTAATAATTATTTTAGGTCATTATGTCAACTAGTCATAAGTCATTCATCCCTACTGTGAAAGCCCAAGAAGCAGAAGAAGAGCCAGAATTAGTAGATCCTCAAGAAGTACTAAGGGTAATTATGATTTAAATCTACTTTGCCAGGATTGGACTTAACATTTGGTTATGAAGGGGGTATTTAATGTAGTGAGCTATTTCAATCATTTTTATAATTGTGGACGCTAGGGGATGTTTTAATTTGCTCTGCGATATACCTTATGCTTGTAAATTCTAAAGCCTGCACAAAGTTTAGCATGTGTGCCTTCAATCCTCTATTTTATAGATTTACTTAATCTTTTATTAATATTTGCGATCTAGAGGATGAGTGAGAGAAGCAAATGCTCAACATGCCTCCCACCTTTTAGATTACTAATATTTTATCTAATATTTCTAGTTTGTTAAAAATAATCGTTAATAGGTTAGGAATTACCAAGAAACCTATTGTAACCTAACCTTCCATGTTTGAGAAAACTAAAATAAGAGTTGGTTGGTATGGTTATTCTAGTTGGGTATCTATTTTTAGGCTAAATTGTCACAATGTTCATTGCGGAAAGAGGTAACTAACATGGCGTGATCACGGTAACTATCGTTCTGTAGGGCTTTTGGTTGGATTACAAATCATTTAGGGTTTTATAAACAAAGCAAAATACTCATTATCTTTATATGCCTCAACTATGATTTTTACATACATTTTACAAAAAATTTCAAAACACAATATTTTACTAAATTTGCTTATTACATAACATTTTGGGGAATAGAACATGTCCTATATTGGCTATTTTTATTGTTAAATTTTATATTGCTAACAATAAATTACCTTATCTGCCAAACGTGAACTAATTGAATATACTATAACATAGTAATGAGACATCAAATTATTAATTAAAAATGGTTACAATTTAAAGTTATATATGTGCTATAAAAATATAAATAATACACTTAATATAATATTATTTATCGTTGAGTTAATTACTAGCATATCTGTTATTATTCTACCAAAAGCAAGTAAACTATCACATTGTTCACAATATTGTATGCCCTCACATATGACCAGTGAACAGCCTTGAGATAAAACTTGTCTGCAATTGATGTGACCAAGATATTGTACAATCCCTTGCACAACGTTTTGTACAAGAAGTGTTGTAGTGTGTACTTAGCATTACTTTTGTGAAAATATTTTTTTCAAAAATAAATTGTTTGCATACTAGGCATTTAAGTACAAATAGACTAATCTTGCGAACATTAATGTCTTATGCATACAAGCCTTTATTTGTATAGTACTTGTGTAATGGGTCAAGTGTTCCAACACTGGTTGCTTGACCATTTTTAAAAAAAGTTATATTTTGTGTGCTGTTAACCTTATATGTTGACAGTTTGAAACCACTATTTTATTTTATGGTTATATTATGGTTTCAACACGGTGGCCATTTTTGTATCATGGCGCACATCATTTGAAAGAGTTTGCGGTAACTTCATTATCTCAGGTGTGGTAAGTCCTAGGACAAATTTACTTATGTTAAGCACATTATAGGCTACAATTTTGTTAAGGTATACTATTCTTTTAAAAATATATCTTCATCAATTTTAAGGCCAAAGTTGTATCGCAATCACAAAAAATGTCATTTTCGAGATTATTTTTCAGGCCAAAGGCATTTTATTTAAGGGTGGAATTTTTTTTAAGTACATATGGAACAATAGTCTTATGTTAAAATTATTTGAAGTTTGTGAGTTTTGTATTTTATTTTCAACATTACATTAGGTGTGCACGTAACATTGCATTGACATTTAAGCCGATTGGGATTCATGCATAATGGAAAACTTGTAAGCCTTCTTAGCCTATGAAGAGTAGTATACAAATACTATTATTATTATTAATTATTTATTAATTTATTATTATTATTATTATTATTATACCAGCTAGAAAAAAAAATTGTTGTCAAACTTGTATGATTATAAGGGCCA
>CABFOV010005499.1:26038-42107 GCA_902141375.1 Timema poppense
TATGATTATAAGGGCCACTTTGAAAAAAAAAAAATACTGAAAGGAACGCATAAAAATAGTCGTCAGTATCATAAGTGAAAACTCATTTACCTACCTTATTTTATATAGAAAACAATTATTACTGGTAGGTTACCTATATAAAATATTTGGACTCGTCCTTTATTTTGTCCCAGAATCTTGAAACCTTTTATTTGCAGTAATGGTGTGAATGTCGGGCCTTAAATTTTGTTCTGAGGTCACGTTCATGTATTGATGGCAAATGAGTGTCCATAGGCTGTGTGTGATCTCTAAGCTGTTCTTTTCCTTTTCAAAAGAGAAAACAACTATTCACCCACACATAAGCTATGTGCTGCCAAACTCAACTATTTTTAGGAATCATTTCCTAGAGAGGAAAGAATAAAGATTTGGAACACAAACCTAACAAAACTTTTGTTTGAATATTGAGTCATGCTATATTTAAATTATTATTATTATTATTAGCACCGCGTCTTACTACCCGTTCGGGTTATACGCACTTTACGCTAATGTGTAATGGTAGGGTATGTAATGGTAGGGTGATTGTGAGATGAAATGAAGGACCTACAGTTTAACGTGGAATCCGAACCACGGTGGAAGCCTGGCATTTATATTTAAATTAATTCCATTTGAAAATCATCTGCCTTTTCCACATCAAAGGTAAATAGTCATGTGAACATGGCAAATTTAAGCTCATAATTTAAAAGATCCTAGAATAATTTTTTATTTTCCAAATCTAGTCTTCAATTTTTCGTGAGTAGTCACTAATAGGTATCGTGATTCAGTTTGCTTGAATATGGATTCAAATGTTTTAAAATGCACCCAATTACCGTTACCACTTTTAAGTTGACATTACGACAGCAAAAGTTTTGTTTGAAAACATGGATGTTACCGGTATAAGTTTATTTTTCCTTTAAGATTTAAGTTTAATTCATTTACATATTTGGTTATATCGACCATAAATGCTAGATCTAGAATCCATTTTGTATTTTAATGTCAGAAATATCTTGTGCCTTCATTTCTAAGATCATAATAAGTTTGTTTCTCAAATCAAAGAAACTAAACATCTTGTGACTAGATAACCAACACATGTCTGTGTAGTTTGGCAAATCTTCACGATCCCAAGTCGCAAAGTAGAAAGCCAAATTGTTGATGATTCAATCAAACCATGGGCATGACCCAAATTTTTGCAGTTCCAATCAAACATTCTTTTATTAGTTGCCCAGCTCTAAATGGTTTTGCATTTGATAGAATCAAATATGATAGCATAAAATGTGATAGCATAACTAGTTTTAACTGATATCTGTTAGCTAATTAACACAAGTGACAAAAATTTAGTTGTTTTCTAAGACCTTATTTAAACTTGTTCAGTTTAGTTTCTATAATTTTTCCAACAAATCACATATCTCCATGTGGGTATTATATTGACAATTAATATTGTACTCTTTACAAACATTGATTGTTTGTATATGAAACATGAACAAAATATTTCAGTCCTCACCTTTTCTTCAATTTTGCATTTTAAAGGTTTTGAAATTAACATTTTGAGAGTTTTATTATTTGAAACCTGCTTTGGTGGCCGCGTGGTCTAATGTGCTATTCTCGTGTTAGACTAGCCTGCCGAAGATGGGGATATCGGGTTTCTGGTGCACTGAGGGTTGTTTTTCCTGAATGCCTTCAAAATACATGTATGTTGCCACTTATTTTTATTACCTAAAACAATTAGAATAAATCACACGAACCCTTGCTATGGCGGACAAACAGGACTGATTTCAATATTTTTGTTATTGCTTTAAGTTTGGAGTAGGAAACTACAAACATATGTTTTTTCTTCACTGTTCACTGGAGGGTCTAACAAACTGCAAGTATCAGAAATACGCGACCAATGTTGCTAAGCCCAACTAGCAATATTGTGTCAATATCAAAGCTAAATTTTGCTAGCTTCCCCAAAATAATGCCAAATTTCACATTTTATTTGCTAGTTCTTTCTAGCATACCTTACATTTTATTTTAATATATCAGCTTGAATCATTAAAATACCTTCCATCCCATCTGTTTTGTTAAAATTTCCACAATGATAGCACACTATCGAACTTTACAGTGGTAGCATTGTCTAGAGTGTTTTCTACAATGAGATTGGTGTGCTAATGTTATCTTGGAAGGGGGTCAAGAATGAGTAACTACAATAGGCCACTGCTTGGTTCCACCTTATCACCTGTTATCTATCCCTACCTCTTTCTTACTCACCGACACCTTACAGTCACATTTATGAAAAGAAAATTTAGACCGAATTGAATGTTGGTTCACTATAAGCTCCGAAGGCCACACAAAATCATAGTCGGGCCGGGCCGCAAGTTTTACATGCCTGCCTTAGACTATTAAACCACTAAAGCAGGTATGAATTATGTTGAAGGTGTGTTAACATGCTGTGAAGGGGGGAAAGGTATTTTGCACATGTACACAAGGTGTACAAATGTATTATTGCACACACTAGTTGAATAATCAATGTCTAATCCTAGGAACCATTATTACTAATATGTAAGCTTATTGATATGTCAGGTAGGCCTACCAAAGTTATTTATTGTGACTAATAATAATAATAACAACAACAACGCTTGGTTGTGTTTTTGTTTAAACAATATTTCACAACATTATTAATTTGAATAAAATACTCTGTATATGCATACTATGAATCAACTGAATAACTGTTGACAGTTAAACATTGCTTGTAGCCTGATTTAGTGGAACACATGATATATGTAATAAAACGTTAGTTCTACACCTGACATTTTATGTTTGGTTAAATATTTATGGTAATGTCTCTTTTGCTCTTGGTATTACATTTTGAATGGCCAACTATTATGGCTGTCTCTAGAAAAACTAGTAGCAATCATAAAAACTTATGATTAATTTATAGATAGGATAGCAAATTTAGTATTGTTCAACAATAATTTGGGAGTAAGCAGGAAATATACTAAAAGTGGTTCTATTCTTACCTTCTGACATGAGCTTCTTGAAAAGTGAATTTATCATCTTTCAAATGAAACATCTTGTAAGTTATTAATAGGGCTATAAATAATAGGCCTACTAAGACCCAGACAAGACTAAAATAAACATTCTTCAATAAGGTAACATCTTAAGATTCATACAACCATAGTCTCAAGATAACATTGCATCATGTTGCTATGATAAAGTAAAATACCCAACCAATTGCCTAGTAAATAAAAAAATATCTATCATTTAAAAGGATAGTGTGCCATGATGAGCATGGGAGGTTTCTCTTTCTCTGGTAATTTCATTTTAATCCATGAAAATATTTATTGACATTTGGCTCACATCTCTAAAACGCCGCTTACTATTTTGATGCTTTGTTCATATTTACCTAACAAATTTAAATTTAAAATCTATTATCATTAGCTTTAATTTTATATAGGCCTAATTTAATGTTTAATTTAACTAGGGTCATTTTAAGGCATTTATGTTGAAAAGTATATTTTTTAATAATATTGATGTTTTAGAATTGCACATACATAGTACGATTTTGGTAGGAAGAACAGTAGAAGTTAGTTACTAAAGTTACTAAAACAATTTTAATATTTTCATACATCAAGTCATGTTATCTGCACTTGTCACTTTTGATAAATATAATCAATACCTATCAATTAAAACAAATAATATAGTAAAATGTTATCAATGTTGGCTGTAAAACAATATGTTTGAATTTTCTCTACTGTTCTTCCTACCAAAATCAAGGTATACGTACTCAAACACATTTTTTTTAACACAGTCATCTGATTGAAAATATAATCAAGGCAATGAACTTTGTCTCTTTGCTTGTATGGTCGGAAAATACAAATTCCTACTGCTACTAAGCTGGAAAGGGTTGCATTAGAAGGGGATAGCTTGTAGAGTGTGACATCACTCTCTATGTACCACCCGCACTATTGAATTGTGAGCCCGCCTTGTGTGGCGCCAGAGGACAGGTCACGTGGTCTTCCTCTCTAGCTTCCATGCAAGCGGAAGCTCAGTTCAACGCAGTAGAGTTCAACCAAGTCAGTCAGCTAACTCATTTCAGTCATTTCAGCTAGTTCAGTTCGGATCAACGATCCGCTAGCATTCACTTTTGCACAACTGAGCTTTAAACAGTTGTACCCTAATTCATGATGTACTGTTATTCACTTTTGAACAAGTCAGTTTTCAAATGTTATTAGACAATTTAAAACATCTACATTAAAATATATACTATGAACAAAAAAATATATCTCTGGTTTTTAATATGTCTCAAGTTATATTCACCATTAAACAGTAGGTTCAACCAAACTTAGAGTGAACTTAGAAATGAAGCCACATTGGAAGTTAAAAAGGAGGTTTAGCGGAAGTTAATGGGAACTTATATTAGAGAACTTTCATAAAGAGAAGTTCAAATAAAAAGAAGTTTCATTTCATAAAAAGAGAAGTTTCAAGCTATTACTTTTAAAGCAGATATTTGTAAACCAATATATTTATCAGAACCTAAACATTTAGTTGTTAAAACTTTTCACTGTGAGTGTGCATGTGCATGTGTGTGTGTTTCAATTTGGTAAGTTCATGTTTGATTTAGTTGTGTGCATATTTTGTTAAAAGTTTTTGTCTATATTTTAAGGTCATTTTTTGATTACTTTTGGCTCATCAAAATTTGGTCACTGTTAATAAGTGTGTTCAAGAATGATGGTTACTTTTTATTTTACAAAAACAATATTCTAAACCAGAATAACACATTAAAAGGTTATATGGTTTAAAAAAAATCTTGTTGCGAGGTTGAAAAAGAGTGCCCAGCCAATACTCGAGACAATGATTACCATTATTGCATTTGGATTCATGTATATTTCACACTTGTTGCAACAAATCATATATTTATCACAAATGAAAACCACAGACATTGAAGGAACAATTAGCATAATTGGTCTCCTGTACGAGATTTTCTTAGTTCCATTTCTTTGGGATTGGCCGAAGAATCACGTTGCAGTACTGTGTAGTCTTAATTTTCATAGAAAAGTTACTGGTTCTATTTTTATGCATTTCATATAGCAGCTTTTACATTCGATAGATAAAATTACAATAATCAAGTTGTAAATTGCTATCAATTTTTTACTCCCCTCCATTTGTATTATCTAAAATGTCCTTCTAATAAAAAATGGACATTAATTCATGTCGAAGAGGTGAACTAGGATTTCAATTGGAAGAATAGTTATCTTTTAACTATTTATTCGTGAACTAATCTATAGTTAAAATATCTTATGGTCATCCATACTTATAGTTTAGTCTCTGGATTCAACCAATCTCCCAATATGTTAACAAGCAGTGCAGGTCACATAGGGGATTGGCTGCTGTCTGAATCTCAACTAAACATACAGCTCTAAATAATAATTTTTTTCCCTGCAGTTGTATTAGTTAAGTTGAATGATATATAGGAACATCTGGGTTATCCACATATTTACTCTAATGAGTTACGACTGAAGAAGTTTGAATTTGAGAAAATGTACCCATACATTTGTTAAGGAAGAGAATGAAACCCTTTAGGAGAAACCCCCCTCTATACACTCGGCGGGGATTCAAACCCCAACCCCAACCCCCTTATAAAAGGTCATCCAGTCTACTAAAGTGAGACTCTATTTCATACAACTGAGATTATTATTAATACAATTATTTTATCCTACATTATGTTAAAATGCATTTTCACATTTAAAATTTGTTTTATAATTTGGTAACATTACAAAACTACTTACAACTTGTGCCCTTTGTTTGAGATTTTAAAAATTGTCCTTTTTACTTTTATAGGCAGAATGTGGGGGCCAGAAAAGTTGCTTGGCTTTGGAGGAAAAATATAAAGCCTGTAATGACCGAGTGAATTCAAGAAAAAAGACTGCAGAAATTTGCAGTGAAGAACTGTTTGACTATCTTCACTGCGTAGATGGATGTGTTTCCAAACGTTTGTTTTCATTTTTGAAGTAGATGTAGAAATAAACCAGGTTGTCACTTTAGAATTAATTTCTTGGCCTGCTGTAGGGGGCCTAATGTTGTAAATTTGAGATAATGTACAGTAAAACATACTAAATATGAGTCAACCACACTTGAGAACATAATCACTTTATCAGTTTTAATAGTCTCCTGAATATTAAACTTTTAAAAGGCTTTATGTATATACAGTAGCCCCATGGCTTCTTTGGTGCTGAGTGACAGCTCACAGCTGACAGTTGATTGCTTTGAAAAGTTACCATACTAAATTATGTATCCCTACGCCGAACTATATGATCTGCAAAAACATGTGTTTAGCAGCTTTCACTTCTGACAGTCAAAATTTCGGTGTATACCTAAATGTTGACTGTCAGAAGTCAGCTGTGAACTGTCAGTCAGCACCAAAGAAGCCATGGGGCTACTGTACATACACATCAGGGTTGATTCTAAAATTGATAGTCAAGAAAAATCAGGGTATGTCTAGAATAAACAAAGAAAATATTTAAAACTCCACATAAAAACATCTGCAAAAATAAGCAGGATTCTTTGGAATATATTTAGCTTCAGTCTGAAAAGAGTAAAAGAAAACCAGGGTATGTCTTCAGAATAAACAAAGAAAATATTATAATTTCACATAAAAACAGCTGAAAATAGAATTCTTTGGGATATTTCACTTGTCTGAAAAAAGTCTAGAAAAAACAGGGTATGTGTCTAGAATAAACAAAGAAAATATTTAAAATTTCACATATAAACAGCTGAAAATAAATAAAATTCTTAGGGATATTTAGCTTCAGTCTGAAAACATGCCTTCACATGAAAGAAAAGCAAACTAGAGAGTTTAGTACATCGATTTGAACACTTGTCTGCCCTTCGACCTCCTGAAACATTGGGTTGTATAACAATTGTAAATATTTGCTCATCAAGCTCAAATCACCCAGTAATAAGCAGCAATGGCATGGTTTCACATTATACACTTTGATAGAAAAAAAAATCATTCTTCTCTAAAACCCAAGTGTTTGAAAAAATAGGAATGCCTTGTAAAAAATAGAGAATTTGGATTAATAAAATAGTGGAAACCATGCATACACACATTTTAAAGTAACAATACTATGATATAACAATTTTTTATCCAAATCATTTTTTTCCTTTGGTTCCTCTGAGTGTACATTATTTAATAGTGTTAAATATTTGATAGTTAATAAATTAAATCCAGTCCGAATAGTGCTTTGTTTGCAATTCTAAGTATTTTTACAGCCCTTGTTGGAAATGTATAATTAAGCTTAATAGTTATTACTATGAAAATTCATAGTTCCTTAACCCGAATTATGTGTACATAATAAAATAGTTATTTTAATTGGAAAATTGTTTGAGTATTTGCTAGAATTGTAATGTTTGCTTTTGAAAATAAATAATATTAAACTCACCTTCTCACATATATTCTCTTTATTTTAAAACTTTTTGCTAGATTTATATTTTCATAAACAATTTGTTCTTGTATTTTTTATTTTGTCACATTTAACACAGTTCTTAACATCTCAGATTTAAGTTTTGGAATGTAAATGAATTTTAAGGAAATAAACCTGAGTCGAGATTCAAGCCTTGTCTCCCCCCACCCTCCACCCCCTTTCACTGGCACTCTAATCTAATCTTTAGTGTGACATTTTAGACTGATCACCAATGCTGGTTTGCTCTTGTCGATTGCAATACATAGAGATCCAAATAAAATTATTTGATAAATAGGGACATTTGCTTTCCTATTTTTTCGTTGGAGATCATTCCGAGACCCAACTCAGCATGAGGATTTTACTGGTTTGCAAAAGCAACAATTTAAGTAGCTAACAAGGCTTAGTGAATCAAAACTTGAAGAAACCAGGAATTTGTTTTATTTTTCATAAGAAGTATTGAGATAAGAGAAACACCTCCCCTGTCCTCCCTCATCCCTTATTTTACCTTTTTATGTGAATGTATTTATTTATTGATGTTTGATACTACATAGAAATGAAGTAACTCAATTTTAAATATATTTAACTTGTCTAACTTTTACATTCTTCAAGATAATGATTTGATATGAAAAATGTAATCCATCACATAACTGTAGAGTAACTTTTGTAAGTGAATAAGCGAATTAATCAAGGTTGTCAATCGTGGTTTGCTGTTGGAGTTTGGGGTTCAAATCCTGTTCGGGTTTACTGAGGGGGCTTTTCCCCAAATGATTCCACGTCACACAAATGTGGGTTCATTACCTCTCATTCTACACCTCTTTCCTACTCCATAAGTGTAATTAATGTATGCATATAATGCACACGGGTACGAAGACGTGTTAAAAACAAAATAATGAAAATGTTATTTGCACTTCAATAATCTCATGTTCATTAAATAACTGTTTACCTTCTACCTATTATTTTGTTGTATAAACATCTACCTAGTCCTGTCCTATCATCTTTATTGTGTAGGTAAGGACTCTAAAGGAGGGATGCATGTTTTGCCTGAAAGTGTAGACTCTTTAGGCCATGAAGCCACGAATGCGGGTCACAATGAAAATTTGAGTCTGAAGTGGACTATTATTTTGAAAAACAAATAATTTCTAGGCATTTATACTACTCAATGGGATATACACACATGATCTCTTATAACAACAATAATGTTAAAATGTGATTTAAAGTTTTTAAAACTATGTGCAACAATATAATCATTTTAAACAGCTTTCCTCCATGATTGCCTATAGTAGAATTAAAATTTAAAGTTTCACAAACTTAAGCAGAGTGCATAAATAAATGAGTATTTCAAAAGTCAAGACGATTATTATATAACAGCAGTCATATAATGTCTTGATTATTTTACTGTTGCTATTGTAAACACTTTTTAACATTAGATTTTTTTAAGCTAGACAAAAATACATGAACAGTTATTTTAAGAAAGACTTATATTTATGGGCCTAGATGACAGACAAATAATATACCCAGACACTCAACCCCGAGGTTAAAATGGCAGCACTCCTTTTGGCAGCTTGTGTCCTTCACCACTAGGATCGCTGCGGTTAGTCCTATCATCACCCAGCAGCGACACTAGCAAAGTCCAGTGTTGAAGGACTCAAGCTGGCAAAAGAAGCGCAGTTAAACCCGCTTAAGTTTGAGTCTGTGGCCTGGTTGTAATAAAAAGTAGATATTACTCTTCAAACTTCACAATGGAACTAATAAAATTTCATAAATTTAGTTTAGCTATATACAGGACTGATAATATATTAGGGCACTAAAAATGTGACTAATATTATCATATAAACAATTCAGATTTATATTAAACGTCTTAAAAACATCTGAATAAACCTGCGCCTACCCATAAATGCATGGTTCTAAACAAAAAAATGTATTTTTAAACATTTTTTAATAAATCAACATTGCTGTTTCTTATTTATTTGAGTAACATGGGCATCTTTCATAATTCTTATGGAATTTTCAAACCATGCTAAAAATAGTTATTGAATTATTTTTGTTAAAATGTTTCCATTCCAAAGCATTTTAAATGGGAAAGCAAAAATTATTGGATTAATTTATTTGTTAAATTAAACTAGATTGTTTGTTTATAACATGTAGTTTAATGAATAATTTATTCTTTTTAAATATACTTTTAGATTCAGGTTAGGTTCAATAAATACGACGATATTGAGCTCTAACGACTCCCAAGTGACACTTTAGTAAAAATACATGGTTTTAAATACAACTTCTTCTTCTTCTACAAATAGTTATCTTGGTTTATAATAGGTGTCATTAGTGTAATCATTACCTATTTAAAAGCTAATATCATTTTGCAAACGTTGGCTAACCTGCTGTATTGGAATCCAGGCAGAAGTGGTGGGTGAAGCTGATCACTGTGACCGCTGACCTTGAGTCAAGGAACTGAATACCATGTGCATTGGGATAAGAAGGGGCAATGTCCAATAATGAAAAATTTGTGTAGTTAAATATAAACACCTTAATATATTAACTAAAATATTCACAAAGTCTTAACTGCTGTGCGAATAAAGATGGTTGGCCCCTACCTGTATATGAGTATTACTTTAGTGGTATATTATTTTTAAAGAAAAAACCATATGCTTCTCCGTATACAAATCTGCAGTCATAGCCTAGGTTCTTCCACTGTTTTTCTCATTCTTGAGCAGTTTACATTGTAGGTCTAACTATTATTATTATTATTATTATTATTATTATTTAGCACCATTTCTTACTACCTGTTCGGGTCATATGCTTGTATGTATAGTAATAAGTGTTAAGTTATATTCAGAGCATGCAAAAAAAAACTGCACATTGCATTTTAAAACCACTATTATAACAAATAAAAAGAAGAAATATTCATGCACATATCAAAAATAGTTATTTAAAATATGGTCTAAACGTAATTTGGAGATGTTCTCGGTATGTTTTTCTTTTCTATATTTATTTTATGGTCTAAGATTTCACTCGCATTGGATTTTTATTTTATTTTCAAATTTGTGCTATTGTCTCAGAAGAAATGTATTGAAACCCGAACAATAAGTAGGCCCTACCCACGGTGATTACTGTTTATCAATTATTTAATGAAAAAAATGTGAATAGGTGGGATGATTTTTTGCTTTTGAACAAGAGCCAGTGGATTGTGTAAATTTTGAGATGGAAAAGTATTTACACTTTATATATCCTTGAGAATAGCAAGTTTTAAAGCATGGATTGATGGAAGCAAGGGCGTACAAAGAAACTCAAAGATAAAATTGATTATTTAACTGCTTGTCATAAGGTGTAGTTTTTTTAATGGTGTACATATTACTGGTGTTTAGACTACTGTATACACTTTAAGGACAACGTTCAAAATCTCTTGTACCCAGCCTGAGTTCATATCACGCTAGTACCAAGCAATTTAAACCTCATAGGGAATCGAACTAGCAAAGGTATTAGAACTGATTAATTTACACACTCAGTCATAGCGCCTTAGCCATCATGACCATGACATGGCACCGATGTTAAAGTAAAATATATTTCAAACCTTTAAAGTTAATGAAGTTTCGATTTCCTTATGTCACAAAGTAAGTAAGTAGGTAGTTAATACCTGACCGCCATTCTGGTCTATTGGTCAGATTTCCTGTTTATAGACTCAGAGGTCCTGGGTTCAATCCTCGGCGCTTCCAATTTTTTCTGTGAAGCAATGGCTCTGGAACAGGACCAAACTCAACCTCTTGAGGACAAATGAGCTACTTGAATAAGGAAGTAGCAGCTTTGGTCTAGAAAACTGAAGTAGAAGGCTTGAGGGTTCGTTGAGCTGTCCACAGGACACCCTCAATCTGAAAATGTTGGCACTATCTTTGCCAACATACAGCGGTCTCTTGATCGGTATAGCCTGCTTGCGGGCTCACACTATGGAGTTATTAATAAAGTTTAATATCTACCAATAGGATGAAAAATTCCAAAAAATCTTTATTTCTGGAAAATTGTGTTAATTTTATAGCTCTAGATGTTTGAAAACTGTAAACACCAAATTAAATAACAGATACCCGTTTCAGTGGCCGAGTGGTCTAAGGCGCCACTCTCGTGTTAAACTGGCCTGCTGATAACAGAGAGATTGGGGTTCGAATCCAGGTCAGTTCTACTAAGGATGGCTTTTCATAAATTGTTTCCCAATCTCCTTACATGAAAATATGGGTAGATTACTTTTCAAAGGCTTTCTTCCTCATCCCTGCCAGTTTCCAAGCTCCAATCCAATAATAAAATATGTCTGAATAAGATAATTATTTTAGACACATTTTAGGTTTATTAAAACAAAAGTAGGCTAACACAATAACACTAATCTCAAAAGGTGAAACATCAAATAAAGATCACACCAATTTTTTCAATCACTTTGCAAAGGTTGATTCATATTTTTAAAAGGTGGGTCTAGCTACTAAAAAAATAAAAGTTATTCAGTCACAAACAACTGTCACCCGTGTGATTCCTTTACGATCTGGAACTCAAGTTTATCTCTTTATTCACTTGACTACGCAACTGGTTTCTGATGTAATTGTATTGATTTGCATTTAAGAATTAAACTCAAATTTTGAGCTAAGCTCATCTAGTCTTAGTATAGAATTTATTTAGATTTGAAATTTCAAATCAAATCCATATATTTCCATTAATATTTTAAGTTTCGGATTGAATCCGAAAAATATTCTAAATTTCGAATTGAATCAAATGTTACCAGAATTCGGATTTGGACTCAAAATCTCGAAGCTTCACACAGGCTTACCTATTATTGTCATTATTACACAGTTTGAAATTTAAGGTTATATTTCCACAATTTTCGGGGCATATAGCCATATTTAATTTAAAATCACTTAAATTACTATATATTTCTAATTTTTATCAAACACAAATTGTACTTCACATTTTATATTAATGTTAAGAATCATATCTTGTTTTGCTTGCTCAAAACCGATTCACTATTCTTGAGTCATGACAACTTCAAGTAATCTATACCTGTTCGAGAGAGACCCAGATAATAAGAACTTCATGAGCTTAGCTCCTGGTGGGGGGGGGAGAGACCTGTTCATAGAACTGTCCCTCCCCACCCCACCCCACTGTGCAGTGTAAAGTCTCTCCTGGTTATTTTTAGAATGTTTCTGTAAATTAGTTGTGAGCTTATAATCTACTCATTCAGTGTGATATGAATGAAACCTATTGTGTGTAAATTCTATCTTTCCAGATTTTAAGCATGCCGAAAGTTAGGGAATTAAATAGTGTGATGTTGAAAGGTTTTGTAAAAGAATTTGGTGAACAGTACTTTAGTACTGACGGATCGGTATTATTATGTAATATATGTGAAGCGAAGGTAAATGCGGAGAAACTTTTTGTGTGCAGCAACATTGTAACACTGGGAAACATGGAAGTAGTTTAATATGTTGCAAATGTGATCATTAGCACACTCATCCCTGACTACCCTGGTGAAATATTCTTGCTAACTTCCAAAGTTTTGACAAATGCAAACCATTCCAAAATTGCGGTTTTCTTCAACACCGCTTTAACATTCTTGTGGTCTGGTGGAATTAAGAGAGATGTTTTCCTTTTCATCAATGATGCTGCACCGTATATGATAAAGGCAGCGAGGGGACTTCTGATGTATACCTCAAGATGGTGCATGTAATGTGCCTTACACATGCACTGTACGGAGTAGTCAAAGAAATCTTATCAAGTTACTCAGATGTGGATAGGCTGATATCAAATATTTAAAAAATATTTGTGAAAGCTCCACTGAGGATAGCGAAATTTAAGGAAGAGGCTCCTACTTTGCCTTTGCCTCCCCAACCAATGCTTACACGTTGGGGTACATGGCTTGATGCTGCCCTATATTACTGTGAAAATCATTCACTCATCAAAACAATTGTGAATAGTTTGGGAAGCCAGGACGCATCCTCTATCAGGATTGCAAAAGAGCTCTTCTCTAACAGCTTGTCCCTAAACCTTGCCTACATTTTCTAATTTTGGAAGCATATCAAGCACAATAACGTGTCTCGAGAAAGGATTACAAATGCGTGATGCTTTGTAACTCGTGAAGAACATTCAGTCTGAGATAGATAAAGCATGTGGCCAAGTTGTGGATACTATTAAAGTAAAAAAAAATATAACAATGCTATTTCAACATTATGTAAAATCAGTGATATTCTCAATGGAATTGAATCCACACCAGACAATGACAAACCAGCCTTACAGTGCAATGACTTCACCTACTTCACAGTTTAGTCACTCTTCAATATTAATAATTTAAAAAAAATCCGATAGTTAAAGATTTGTTGGCTAATTTATTTTACTGCAAGTTGCTTCTTTCATTTGAGGCATATTTGTTAATCTTTAGATTATATATTGGTATATTTAAGGGCATATTTGGCGATTTTAAGGTCATAAACATCCAAGACCTATTCATTACTGTGAAAGGGTAAACCCACAGTTCACCAATGATAAATTTTTTGACCATGTCGGGAATTAAACCCAGGGCCCTTAGATCAATAGAGAGACACGCTAAGGTGTTAGATAGTCAAGTTCATTGAAGAACAAAGTGATAGACAGCCTACTGGTTGTGCCGAGCTAATGGATATTAGCTCGCAAAATCATGTGACTGTTAGACCTTTCAAGAGATTGGCTATGTTTCATGAACTACCCTAATGATTGGTCTCCCCTTGACCTAAATGTCTACGTGAGTGTGTTTTGAGGGCATCTCTTATAAGCCTAATTTCGTTCAAATGCAATAATTAACTATATCAAGAAATTGTAATGTTGGAGCTTCACTCGCTTCATATTGCTTCTCTCTCTTTGCTCTCAATGCACATGCGCTTACCCTCCTTGATGACCACTCTGGGCTGTGCTGTAGCTGTAAGACATGATTGGCTGACACCTGTTCTCCCTTTCCTTTTTCCTTCTCAATCTAGAAGTTGATTTAATATACCGCTTGAGCTGAATAAGACACACTCACTCCTAATAATTTACAACTGATTGGGTCTCTACTGCAGCAGTTGATCTGAGTAGACCCAGGCCAGAATGGACTTCGGTGCAGTCAACGCAGGGGCTACCCGGAGGTAGCACCGCACCACACCTGGATCACTAACACCTTCATAGTCTACTGCTGGTGCACTAGAAGTGCGCCACCTGCCCTACCTCTGGGGCCATAATCATGCTTCGCTCTCGCAACTGATCGCCACATTCGATTTGGCTCACACATAGACTGTTTGGTAGCCAGATGGCTAATTTCCCTCTACGTACAGTTTGTGCTGTTACTCGCCGAGCCGTGTATCTGTTACTATGTAATTCCAATTGTATAGCGACGAGTAATGTGAAGGTTGAGCATCGGCTCATTTTATTTTGGAGTCATGAATCGCTTGTTTCTTTCTAAGTCAATCCCCTGGATAATTGATGCAAATAAGTATTTAACTAGTTAGGCCAATATTATAAAAGTTGCCACAAGAGTCAACTAGGGCATGATAGTTCAATGAGCAGATATAGTCTCTTGCTGACATGTACTACGTGTGTTGTTAATTGTGATAAGCAGCTTATCCGCACAAGTTGAGTTATGTTGGTATTATGTTCATATACAGCCATCAGCATGGCTATTTGGCTGATTAACGTTATATTGGGTGTTTGGCAATGTTGTCTGTATCGGTAGAAAGGGAAGGGCATGTCACGAGTCACTAGTGGAGAGTACTAGATATGTTTTGATGACCTAATTAGGTCTCTTGTCCGTGGATATTTTGTCTTGTATTGTATTATTTTGGGGTCCTGTATTTTACTACTTATTATTGGCTCTGCCCTCGGGCAGCCTTTATATCGTTATTGCTACTTTATTGGCAGCCATGTAGACAGCCTCCTTATGTCATACACTCATTGTACTTGGACTAGTTGGATATACCTTGTAGACAAGTTTTGTACACGAGTGTGGCCACTATAGCTCTTGACTGTAGCTATGTTGCCCTAACTGGGGATAATTATCCCCGTATAAGAGGGACTAGGTTAGCGCCTCCTCATTGTGACTATGACGTTAACAAACTATTGGTTGCCATAGATAATATTTAATTATTTAATTACTAGATGCCTAAGTAGCTAGACTTCTTAAGAACCTAAGTGAGCATAAGCTAATGGGTTAGTGGTCATGTGACATTTTTTAATTGCACAAACTCTTCCTTGAGGTCAGTTCAAAAGACTTCTTTAAATGTTTATAATTATAGACCTGCCACTGTCCAAGTTTGTTGCAGTTGATGAGTCATAGGGATTGTCTTCTCGGGAACTTTTAGGATACTGGATATTGATCCCAAACTGTAATTTCCTTTAGTTAACTACTGTTGGCCCATTTGCCTGTACTCACGAGACTCATAATACTGAACGTTTTGTTTTCAGTTTATTATGTATTATTTTTACCTACTTGTTGTGATTTTACACCATAGATAAAGGATAGTGTAGATCAATATCTCATATGTTTTGAATAGGAACAGTTTTCAGTGTTAGCAGTGGTTGTAGGCAGTACTAAATGTCAAACCTGCCCGTTGGCGCCACATTCAAATGTATTGTTGGTGGGGCTT
>CABFOV010005500.1:0-42094 GCA_902141375.1 Timema poppense
TCTTATGGATAACACTAGAAGTTAGCTTAAAAGTATGCTTATATAATACAAATTTCACAGTGGCTTCATAGTTAAAATTCTACCAACCGTCCTGTATTGAAATGTTAAAATGTTCTCAAATAATCTCATAATAGCTGTTAGCGTTCATACTGTACCAAAAAAGTGTAGAGGGGCTTTGAAAAATAGATCAAAGCGATTAAGACAATCTAAAATGGTAAAAAGACTCGATCAATAACGGTAAAGTAATGGTATCACCATGGGGTTGGTGGGTATAGGCATAGCTCGTGTTCTCAAAAACATTTTGTAGCCAAACCTTGAACAATCGCTTCGTAGCAAATCAAATTGTTTAGGTCCACAAAGGAAATAAGTAAAGAATATACTGTAAGAATGGGACATGGACATTGGATTTTATCAGTAGGCCTATTCTAATATTTGAAAACGTTCCATAAAACTGCCAAGTATTATTATTATTAGCACCGCGTCTTTCTACACGTTCGGGTTATACGCATTTACACTAATGTGTAATGGTAGGGTGATTGTGGGGTGAAATGAAGGAGCTACAGTTTAACGTGGAATCCGAACCACGGTGAAGGCCTGGCATTCCCCAAATTCACAAGTTGTGATTAATACACGTCTTGTCAGAGGTGAAGAAAGGGTTTGGTAATCAGATCAATCTGTGCTGGGACCGAGTATTGAACCTTCCAAAAGTACCTTCCTACCAAAATCAGGTTATACTTTTTATAACATTCAGTTTGATTTTTTTTATGTTATAGTATAAATATGTAAAAACTTATCCGGTGAAATCATTAACTTTGGAGTCGCCACTTTAAATTAAGGATACCATTGATATTTGAAATGAGTGAGGGTACAAAATGGGCCTAAAACAACTATACAACAACAACAAAAATCTGAAATGTTTCAGAGTGGCATTCCAAGTTAATGGATGTGAGATAGTCCACCTAGAAGGTAAGATGGTTGTGGACCTTGAGAAAAGTTCAGTCCTCGGCCGTTCGAATCACTAGTTGTATAGCAGCACCGTGGCACAACTGCGCAGCCAGGTGGAGTCTTCTCACAATTCACATTTCATCAGCATCCAAATTGTATTTTCTAAACACATCGATTATACCAAGCAAACTTCAAACAAATAAACATGTTTCTGTAGCACCACGAATAACTAACCCGTTCGGGTAATAAGCATTTGTACTAATTACTCTAAATGTGTTAAGGAAGAGGAAGGTGAATATAGAGGACGCCTGGAGAGAGAGTGGGAAACCACCTTCTGTACACCCGAATGGAACTCGAACCCCGATCTCCCCGTCACCGGTAGTCTAGTCTATTGCGAGAGTGATGCCTTAGACTATGCAATCACCGAGGTGGGCTACAAACCAACTTAACCTAGGACAGTACACCTGATAAATACCACACACCAGTACGTGCAGCTCAGTGTGTAAAATGGTTGGACATAAGTATAGGGAGACCTAATTCTTTCTGTTTTATTTATTATTTATTCAAGGTATTTAACGTGCACTTTCTGAACCGACTGATTATATCAGCCAGCACACGAGAATTTCTATGAGTGAGATCGAAAGGGCCTACCAATTTTACTGGGAAAGGTATTTTCCCATACCTTCCAGGGTTCTTTTATATACCACAATCGACATGGGACTGACGGCTATACTTCCCCTCCGAAGGAAGTTGTGCTACGAATTTTTATCGCTCAAGAAAAATCCAGTCGACTCCGGCTGAATTTGAACCCACGAACATCGAGTCCTGAGGCGAGCACTTAACCCCAAGACCACCGAATATGTATATAATATGTCAATTATGTGTTTAGGGATTAGTCCTAGTATCCATTAATAGCTATCTAGGCACGAGGACTCTATGTCTAGCCTGATTTAGGTAAAGTCCGTTCACCGTAGAAATTGTTTTCTGAAAGGCCTTTTTCCCTACCAGAAATCTATTATATAGTAGGATATTGGTAAGAAAAAAGACCTTTCAGAGAAGTAATTCCTACCGTGAATGGAATATAGGCAGCCCGTTCCGGAAGGCTTTATTTTGTACCAGAATCATACCGGAAGGCCGTTTATCCTACCAAAACCCTGCCATTCAATAGGGTTATGGCACGAAATAAAGCCTTCCAGAACGGACGTAATACCAAAATCAGGGTAGCCATCGTAAATCCCTTCATCAATCGTCCGAAATGGAATCTGTAGTGGACCATTTACAGACTATTTGCCACGGAGAAGTACTTGATAAATTCCACATTTTAAACTTGCCTTTCCCAAAGGCACAAATAAGACTGCCCTTGGTCCTGTCTGAGGGTACGGGTAGATTATCTCCAAAATGCTTCCTACCTCATCCCTATATCCAATAAGAGTAATTATCATATATTCGTATAATTTGAACAGATAAGACGTGGTGATAAAAACATTCTTTAGTTAGCGAATCTCTATATTTTATTTGGAGAAATTTCATTTGAAGGAAAACCACACACAGTGCCCTCAATATTCAAAGTCAAAAGTCAGGAGTAGTAACCACTACGCCAAATTCTGACTGCACCATTTTTTTTAGCATCGCGTCTTACTACCCGTTCGGGTTATACGCACTTACGCTAATGTGTACTGGTAGGGTGATTTATGATGTAATGGAGGAGCTACAGTTTAACGTAGGATCCGAACCACGGCGGGGGCCTGGCATTCCACACATTCACAAGTTGTGATTAATACACGTCTTGTCAGAGGTGAAGGAAGGGTTTGGTAATCAGATAAAAGCTGTGCCGGGATTTTGTTTTAGTGTTTTGTTGCGAAATTAATGGGATATTTTAGACATTTCTTAATTTCCTGACTTTTCCTTATTTTTAGTTAAATTCCCTGACTTTTCCAGGTTTTCCCTGTCTGTAGCTACCATGAAACATATTGGAAATAGTTTTACAAAGTGTGTATATATATATATATATATATTTTTTTTAAGGTTGGCATTGGGGTATGTGCTGACTGCTGAACGTATTCAAGAAACTGTCACATGTTAATGTGTCACTCAACTAAAACAATACTCACACAAATTATGTTCTTATCTTAAGGCTCCATTAAATATCCTACAAAAAGGTATCAATTAGCTATAACATTTAAAATTTGTCTATAATTTGTTAATGCACAATACAAACTAGTATGCTACAAAACTGACATTTTTGTGTGGTTCTAAAGTTCAACATACACACACAAAAAAAGTGTTTTTGTTCATTTATCAATAATTCTCGTATTTTATACTTGTATAAGTATGTATGTGCATTTTATTTTGAAAATGTTTTAAGAGCTTGGGTTCCAAATGTATTTCTATGATTGTAATTATTTGAATCAATGACTTATGATCTAAGCCTATTCGCTAAACAATGAAATGTGAACCCTTCCTTCACCTCTGAAAATACGTGTATTAGTCACAACTTGTGAATGTGAGGAATGCCAGGCCTCCACCGTGGTTTGGATTCCAAGTTAAACTGTAGGTCCTCCATTTCATCTCACAATCACCCTACCATTACACATTAGCGTAAGTGCGTATAGCCCGAACGGGTAGTAAGACGCGGTGATGATAATAATAATGATAATAAAATGTGTAGGGTTTGTGTAGACCTAGTTCTAGTCTAGTTTAGGTGTCATTGTGTTTTGCATTTGTGATGAATAGAAAATGTGTTTTGACACTCAACCAACATGCATATGTCTACTTCGATGTTCTTGAGGTATAGTTCTATCCTCAGGACCTGATGGTCGTGGGTTAGAAACCAGCCGGGGTCGACGGATTTTTCTTGAAATAATAAAAATCCGTAGCACAACTTACTTCGGAGGTTAAGTGAAGCCGTCAGTCCCATGTAGACTGTGGCATGTAAAATAAACCAGGAAGGTATAACAAAAACACCTTTCCCGGCAAAATTGGTAGGCCCTTTCGTACTCGCTCATAGAAATTCAATGTAAAAGTCAACGGGGAGCCACGATATGCAATTCTTTTTTTTATTATTATGCGACAAGCCTCATATTATTTAACGAATCCAAAGTAGCTTTTGCACATTATTCTACATGGAAAAATAAAACACATTTTGGAGGAGGGGGAGGGGTAAGTTAGTTCCATTATTGTGGACATTTCATGTCCAAAGCAGTACACATAGCCTATCCCCATGGCCAAGAGGCCCTTAGTTTGAACCTGGAGTGATGTTGTAAAGATATTTACTATTATTTGTAGCTGCTATTCGATTGCTACAGTATAATTTTTTATAGGGAGAACCTTATCTGACAGTTAGAAATGTTATTATTAGATCTACTTTCACGTATTTATACGTCAAGTCATGTGATCTGTCTGTAGCTGTTAATTTTTTTTACATAGGCATTATTAACCATACCTATAAAGTATAAACAATAATAATAATAATAAAAAAGTGAAATTAATGCAACCAATGTTGAGCACAAAACAGATTTATATTTTCAAAAGGTTTTTCCTATGAAAATTTAACTGTACAACTATCTAGGAGCGAGGGATAGGTGTGTAGTATTGGCGTAATGCCCTATGTTAAGCTAGTTTGTAAGTGGCGTGCTAATATAACGGCATCTTTTGTTAACTATCCCAATAAAAGAACAAAAGCAAAACATGATATTATCTTCAAACTCTGTTCCCTTTTATGAATATTTTTCATTTGATACTATTCCTTTTATCTCTAAAAAAAGGTGTCCAAATGGTCGATTTCGTTTATTATACTTTATATTTAATTGGCAATTAATTCCTAGTAGAATATTACTTGAGTGTCCAACTTTTACAACATTGAAATCAAATAAATCATTTTTTTTAAATGTTAATGTCTCAACGCAACTTTAATTAAACGATGAGATTATCACAAATATCCAACAAACAACTTCAAGCTACTCTCTCATTTGGTTGACTCGTTTATTTTTTAAAGGGCGTAGAAAAATGGTTTTACTGCTCAGAATAGTTTCTTGATCATTAATTTTCAGTGCACATGTGTGTGGTTTTTTTAAATAAAAAAGTGATGACAATGTTATAGCTTTAATTACTAGGCCTATATAAAAATTAGATGCAATAGATGACATCATGTGCAATAACCTTTTTTTAATAAATATTAAAATTAATAATAACTGAATAATTATAAATTTTTGATAAAGAGTAAAATACATTAGGTTACCGGTAGGACCTACAGTAGGATTTTTGTAAATGTTTCATTTCGCATTCAACTTTCAGCTGTGCCGGCTTATTTTTTAAAAAGGGCTTAAACATTTTACAGATATTTTGATTTATTTTATGGCTGAATCCATAGACAAGGTATAGCCTACACCAAACCCTCAGCCTCAAGGTTAAAATGGCTGCGCTCATTGAAAGAGCTTGAGTTCTTCAACACGAGGATCGCTAGGTGCCATCAAGGGGTATTAAACAAGGTTTCACTATCAAATATCCTTCGGCTGGCTTCCACAAAGATAGGTTCAGGTATTGACCCAACCCCCTCTTCACAAAGAGCTTACTCAGACTGCACATTCCAATTACAATGGTCCCTTTATGACGAACATGTTAAAAGTGAGTCGTTTAACAAGTGCTCATTCTGAGGTGATCTTATCACTGAGCATTGACACTAGCGAACCCCAGTGTTGAGGCGCTCAACTTGGCTCAAGAGAACCTTCCTTAAGGCTGAGGTTCTGGTATATTAATACCAATGATTTAGGAAACTCACAACGTTTACCCGAACAATATTTGAACTCCGACCTTCCTGTCACTGGAAGACCAGAAGAGGTTTACACCTTAGCCCACGTACCAACCGTTGCGAGTATTTGAAAATCATTGAAGTGGGAATGTAGGAAATGCAAGAAAAGGCCGGCGTTTGTTTTTTTGCAGTTCTTATATAAAAAGTTTTTTTTGGCAAAAAATAATAATCAAATATTGCTTCAGAAGAAACATAAGAATTTAATTTTCTTCACAAGGTGACAACAGTTGTTGAATATTGTGTCGTGACGCATGAACATTGCAGCATTAGTTGACAAACTTTTTAAATAAAGATAAAAATTTGTCATTAAATTACAGAACACACTTGACAGGTATTCAACAACCATGCGAAAATTACTCTCTTTATGTTTCTATTGAAGCAATATTTTATTTATTTTGGCAAAAAAAAAAAGTTTCGCTGTAAAAACTGCAAAAACACCTACGGTTTCACACCTTCCCTAATTCTTATTTAATACACTCTTTAAAACAAAATAAAAAAAACATTGGAAGCTTAAAACGGGATAAAAAGGGGCGAGGCAGAAAACTATTCGATTCGCTCTGTCAACTTGTATTTTATGACTTGAGCAACCCGAAACTAAAAACCCATAAATAAATCTGACATGAGGAAATCATAAAAAAAAAGTCCCGTTTCTTTTCAACAACTGACGCGCTATGCTCGGTCCACTATTTCTTGACACATATTTGACAGATCTTAAAGTTACTACAGTTAGATGCAGACAAGGATAAACTTTATCAACAGCAAGTTATTTTTTTTAGCACCGTGTCTTACTACCCGTTCGGGTTATACGCTCTTACGCTAATGTGTAATGGTAGGGTGATTGTGAGATGAAATGAAGGACCTACAGTTTAACGTGGGATCCGAACCACGGTGGAGGCCTGGCATTCCACACATTCACAAGTTGTGATTAATACACGTCTTGTCAGAGGTGAAGGAAGGGTTTGGCAAAGGTGTGATAATTTTTTTTTTTTAAATACCAATGTTGACAAAAAAAAGTTTGTATTTATTAAAGTTTATTTCTACAATAATACTATTAAAGACCCGCCTCGGTGGCGTAGTTGGCTAACGCGCTATTCGTGTTGAGCTCGACTGCTGAGGACGGGGAGATCGAGGTTCGAATCTCGGTCGGGTGAACTGGGGGTGGTTTTTCTTAAATGGTTTTCCACTCTCCCTCCAAGCAAATGCGGGTTCACTTACTCTAATTCAACCTTCCCAATTCCTAATCCATTAGCGTAATTAGTACTTAAAGCGTATGACCCGAACGGTTAGTAAGACGCGGTGCTAAATAATAATAATATTAAAGGGTTTTTTTTTCAATTATTAAACTCCAAGATGGGTTTGGCTGCTGCCACTTTGGTAAAACTACAAGTCTATTCATCTTCTTGATTTTGTGGTCCAGGTCAGATTTCGGATAGGGAGGGCTATCCAACAAATAAACAGATCTATAGCTGGGTATATAATATAAGACTACAGGTTTTGGATTAGTTAAGAAGTAATGAATGACCCACTTCAGTGGTTAAATGGTGTAAGGCGTTACACTCGTGACTGGCCTGCTGATGATGGGGAGATTGCGGTTCGAATCCCATTAGAGTAATTATCAAATATAAACAGGTAGTAAAACGCGGTGATAATGATTATGATAATAATAATGGGTTGATAATCTCCTAGTTTAGAAAATGCGCATTAAAAAACTTAAGATAATCTCTAGTCATCTCTTTGGAAAATCGTCTCTCAAAAGTAGGCCTATATTTAACAAATCTAGGAGCTCTCAAATATAGGACACACCAATAATAGCCTAATTATAGAGAAACGCAATTTTTTTTTAAGTATGATTATTCAAAATTGTGTGAACGTTTGAAATTTGGTTACAGCACTCTTGATCATAACAAAATCCGTTAAGAATTACATTAAATTATCAATATATCAATTAAATAGGGAAAAAAAATAAAGATATATATTTGATTTAGTGAACCTAACCTTAAGGTTATAAAATAAGTTTGGAAAAATGCTCAAACAAAATGAAACTGGGTCCACCTCAACATAAATCGTGAGACATTCCGTTTTATGAAACCAATGCAGCGTTCAGAGATAATATAGTGGTATTTACAACATCAGTCACAAGATGGCGCTGGCTGGCATGCTGGTTATATTTAACATGGGATGGATGCATTGGAAAGGCGAACACGCGTCTCAATATTGAGTTATAAAAGCATACGCATTAAGCTTAAAAAGGCAATTTAATTCAATATTTCTGTTTGAAAAGTATGACTACGTCTTCCAGATGTTATTTTTTTTAGTTTATGTGTATATTATGGGGGAAAAAATGTCTTAGAAGTGTTCCCTTTCAAGGGGTCTGATTAATTTAATGAATTATACAGTAATAATTACCATAATAAAAGTGAAAAGATAAGTTGATAAATTCTATAATATAGAACAAGGATTTTTCTTTTTCTCATCACGTCTCATTACTTATTTGGATAACTTATGCGCAATGAAACAAGTTTGCCTACTTTAACCCTAATCGTCCAAGGTTCTAGGTCTTTTTTTTTTAACCATTGGCCAAACAATCATCTTAAAATTAAATTGGATATTGCTCTAAGTATTCATTTATATAGGCCCTAATGCAAATAACTTAATAAGAGGATAGGCAATTCAGAGAATAGAAAGAATTAGGCCTATGAAATTAATCAATTCTATTATAAATCACAGCTAATTAGTATTCAATTATATATATACCCTAATGCAAATAACTTAAAAATAGGCTATTTGAACATGTGATTTATAGTAGGCCTACATAATTAATCAATTATATTTCCAGTGGCTCAAGTAATCAAAATTATAGTTAAGTTGGCATACAATGCATGTGGGTAAAACATATCTTGAAAAACGTTAGACACAAAGGGGGTTTTCAATTAGAAAACGCCAATTGATGTACTTAACATCAAACTATAAATGATAAAAATAATTTGTTTCCATTGTTTATATTGAAGGCACAGTCCCTAATTTTATACCGTTTCCATTGTTAATATTGACAATACAGTTCTTAATTTTATAAGAGTTAATTTGTTTTAAGGAAAGAGCTCAAAAAGGGTGTTTTTTTGTTGCTTAAATGGTAAAGATAGGAAACTAATCAAAATGTGTAGGGCCTAACTAGTTGAGAAGATAAAGTGTTTAGTTTCTTAAATCTCCTTTAAACTACAGGCCTATTTATGGAAGGTAGATAATTTGAATCGTTTGTTAAAATGGTAGTCTTGTAACTGTCACAAAATAAAAGATTTTGAAACCACTCGGTGGTGTAATGCTACCTTAGGTTTGGCGTAAGTAATTACATTCTCGAAAATTTTAATAGGAGACTCGGTACCACCAACATTACTATTTTTTTCTGCGGGTTGTAGGCCTAAATAATGTAGATAACAATTGTCGATTAACATGTAGAAAGTTAAATAGTTTTTCTTGCTTGGTTAGATTAAGATTTTGAATCACAATGTGTCCTATTTTAATTGATCTCTCCTTGCCAAAATATTCATGGTTTACTCAGAATCACAGTAAATGTGACACATGAACATTACAGCCATCTAACAAGTAAAACAACAAAAATGTGTAGGCCTAGTCTCAATGTATTGTTTAATTGTTGCTCAATTTGTAACCCACACCACTTTCAAGTAAAAATGTTTAAAAAAAGGTCTTAGGCCTACCTATGAAGAGCAGAAGATCTCGGGGTGTATGGCATCTGTGCTTGGGGTGGCATTCCACCGTGGTCAAGATGCAGGACTGATTGTTGAACAGTTTCCATAATAACACAACCCTAACAGTGTCACTTTCTAGTAGCCACTAGTCTTAGCAACAAAGTGTTAAACACTAACTTATTTATTTTTTAGACATTTCTTAACTTTTTTTACAAGCACTTAAAACACGATTACACTTCACTTAAAATGTTTGATTAAAAGTTAATTAAAACAGTGAGAATTTACATAATATTGACTTCGTTGATTCAAATGTGGCATACAGTATGCTTGAATAAGAGCTACCATTAGTTTTGCTTTCTGTACTGTACATTTTTTACACTATTATTTTTACAGGTGCTACACACGTTTATACAATTTATGAACCCTTCACCCGAATAGGAATGCAATTTTTTTTTCCCCCTAGAAATCATGCATAAAAGTCTAAGGTTCTCTAATTAAATCTTCGAGGTTGGTTTTGTTTAGGGAAAATGTATACGTTTTGCTTGTTCATACTTATAGATACTGGCTAGGAAATCAAAAGTAAATTAATATTTGTGCCAACAATAAGTGGGAAGTTACTGTAGTAATTTACAATTTCATTGATAGTCCATTTGAAATTACGAGGAAAATACTCAGCTTTGGACGTTAGTGATTGATGGTGATTTGTTTTGAAACCAAGACCAAAGACTCTGGCATCTACAATAAAATCCGGTCTTTTGCTAGAAGCCATAACTAAGCGGCTGTTCAAAGGAAAACGTGATACCAGACAAGAAGTGGTTTCCACGAATACACAAGTAAAGATACTTGTAAAATCATTTTCTATCATCACATATGGAACGTACGTGTTCTTCTACATATAGCATGTAAAAATACAATACGGAAATTTGTATAAGAATTGTGTGTGTACATATTAAATATATACTCAACAATCAACCCACAAAAGGTTTAATGTAGGAATAAATGAGTCGCCATATTCGAACATTTTTATACAAATATCGTAATAACATTTTTAGCTCATTCAAATGTGTTACTGAAATATGTAATCTACGATTTTTGTTTAACTTTTATTTAAGACCATACGGACAGCCAAAAAGAGGAATTTTGTGCCTGTTACTTCAATCTACACCATGGCTTGAAAATTCAATTTCCATTTAAACACAATGGCATTAAAGTTTCTTAAGCGGGCTTACACACCACACGACACACCACTGGTTCCGTCTTCGATTTTTTCTGCTCCTCTTGCAACAATAGAAAAGTTTAGAAAAATACCATTTTGTTATATTATATAGCAATAAAACAAATAATTTAATTACACTTTTAATATTTTTGAGTCATACGGATTTAAAAAAAAAAAAGTTGTTTCGCACATACTCAATAACACATAAATCCAAGTGTCCTACACCATAGGAGATACGTCTCTCCTAAACGTTTTCAAGTCATTGAACTAGCGCTAGAAAAGCATCACACACTCACGGAACACACACACACACCCAAAATCAAGTAGCGCCAGCCATTGAAATTTCCTCAAAGACTTTACAAACAGGTTTTTGGTCGAGTTTAATTTTGTACTTCAAAAGGGGAGGACGGTGTCATCACAACAGATAAGAGAGACATAGATAGACAACGGAAGAGAGAGAACGAGAAACATACGGTAGTCGTTACTGCGCAAGGCCTTTGTAACTACCAATAACATTTGGATTCAAATCGATCAAACAATGGGTTGCAATATCCTTTCAATAAAATAAAATATTTCATTGTATTTGAGAGAAATATATACTACAAAAGCATATAATTATTTATGATGGCACCAAATTTAAGATGGCATTGTTTTCATATTACGTGTAATACTTACACACAAAACTATATTTACGAGAGAAAATAGGTTGGCAATAGAATGTTTGCTCATATAAGATGACTTTCAAGCAATAAGGAGCATACTCGAGGTATTATGACAGTGAAAAATATCGATATTAAAGTGTTAAAGGTGATACACTTTTAAGTAGACACTGACTCAGGAATATTTTTTTTGTGGGGGAATTAGGGGGGGTACACTGGCAGAGGTGTGTAGGCCTAATATTTGTTTTTCACATGCTGTGTTGGGCGCGCGCTAACCTGGTTTTATTTAATCGAAATTCCATACCCAGGCGTTTGCACTATTAAGTGTTTTTTTACAGCAATACCTTTGATTGGAAATACTGATATATTTAGCTAAAATGTATTCCCACCCTTCAATCCTCTTAAGATTGAGAGCCTAAATCGTCAATTGCAAGCACACAGAAGAGACTAGAATACTCTTTTAACATATAAATGGTTTAACCGATTTATTTCTGAGTTTATATTTATGACTGTTTGTGTCCTAGAAAGCTACTATATGAGTACACACATAAACATACAAATTGATGAAATGTAATGCAGTGGAGGAAGAACCTTATTTGTGTGTGATGCAGTGAAGGAAGAACCTTATTTGTGTGTGATGCAGTGGAGGAAGAACCTTATTTGTGTGTGATGCAGTGGAGGAAGAACCTTATTTTTTATAAAGGTGGGATTAGAAAACAAGGTTTTTTTTGAGGGGTTTGACTCTCCTAGGGAAAGTGGTGTCTGGGGTCCCTCTCCCGCCAAATATTTTAAAATTGGATGTCCCTAGAAGCTTTTTGATGAGGTTCTCAATTAGAAATGTTTTAAAAACTAAACTTCTCATTTTGAGTGGTCATACCCAAGAAAACTTTATAAAATTGGATGTCCCAAGAATCTATTTAGAGTGTTCCTCCTTCAGCAAATCTTTGAAAATTGGATCTCTTTAGAAACTATTCTGAGTAGTTCTTACCTGGACTTCTTTTTTTTATTAATTATGTGTGTATGTGTTTGCATGCACTCAATGCTGCTACCAAGACTTGGTAAAGGAGCAGGACTTGCAGGGGGCTACCAACCCATCCTGTAAAACAAAAAGCAACAAATACCAACGATAAGTCTCCGAACACAACGGATAAAAGCCTGATGTCGACAAAGCAAAGAAATGTGTTGTACGATTTGAAAGCTGGAATGTGTTTGAGACGTCTAACACTGTCGTCTCAGAACCAAATAAATTAAATATATGTAGATAGCTGCCCTACAAGAAGTGCATAAGGTAGGTAGGTGGGGAAACCTGTTAATTGACAACTGTATCATTATATATATATATTCTTCAAAAGGGGAGGATGGTGTCATCACAACAGATAAGAGAAACATAGACAACGGAAGAGAGAGAACGAGAAACATGTTATTATATACGTACACACATATGTATGATATATAATTATATACACGTATGTAATATGTTTCTCGTTCTAGCTCTTCCGTTATATGTATGTATGTATGTATGTATATATATGATGGAAGAGTCAAAATAAATTCGGAATTTGATTTGGGATGTGAAGATCTCCTTTACATCTGGTTAAGGATGACTAAACATTGAATAAGAGGCTAGAATTTCTCCCCGCTGAAGCACAAATGGTTTAATTTCACAAACCACATGGATAAACTTTCACAGCCCAACGAAAAATAAGGATGATGCTGAAAATTATGAGTTCTGGGATGAGCTAATAAAAGTGGCGGAAGCAGTACCAAAGAACAACGTAATCATTGTCCTAGGTGACGAAGAAGCATTCCAACCAAATGTAGGAAGATATAGCTTACATGACCAAACAAGTGGAAATGGTCTTTGATTGGTTGGTCTAGCAACATCTACAGATTAAAAAATAGAATGCATAATGTTCCCTCACAAAAGAATCTACCTTAGTAAAACACCAGCAGATAAAACAATTAATCAAATAGATTATGTACTAATAAACGATTGTCAGTGTCTAGTAATATTTAGGCGGTATTAATATTAACTAAGAAACGCCTGAGAAAGCCTGAATCAGCGAGTCAAACACAAACAGTCCACATAATATAATACATTTGGTGCTACCCCAGTTTGAGGTAGAGTTAAATTATCTGTGTAAACGAATAAGAGGAACTGTTTGCTAAAAAATGACTGACTTGGTCTAACGACTCTGTTAAAACTTATACCAATACGTCTGACACTATCACACAGTGTACTATAGTTTATAATAAAATTCTCAAAACTCCAAGTCTGGCTATTTTCAACGCTCCTATCCGACATTCCCTCCCTTCGAATAGGCCATCCTGACAATCTGTCCAAAGGGTGTGAAACGGGTAGCGATACCATATTATATATAAAAAAGAATATTATCCAAGATGTAAAATTTTATCGAGGAGCCGATTGTTGCAGTGACCGTTTATTTGTTATAAGAAGATTAAAAGCTTAATATGAACGAAATACAAGAAACAGAGTAGATATATTAGTCAGAGATAAAATTAAAGAACAGAAGTAGAGTTTCAATACCAAATAGAAGTTCGAAACAAATTTTATGAACCGAACATGACTAATAATATAAAAGAAAGATGGGAGTCAATAAAATAGGTAGTAAAAGAGTCGTCAAAAAGATGTGTGGAAAGGAAGAAACCCGAGAAGGAACCAATGGTTCAATGAAGTATATATAGCCACTGTGGAAAGGAAAAAACAAAATAAGTAGAGACTGGCCGGGGAATGTAGCAAACTAGGAGAAGAGGTTGGACTTCTTATAAACCAGAGTAGAAATGACAATATAAAATTTATAATACAAATATTGAAGGAGGTGGAGCGAGATACCCATAAAATTTTACCAAAAGATCAAGGGTGTGAGGAGAGGATACCAAGCCATAATTGGATTATTACGGATAAGAACAATAACTTAGTTACTGACAATGGTGATATACTAACATAATAAACATATGAAGTGACTATTTATTAGAGCTACTAAACTGTGAATAGCTGAATACTCTTAAATGGTTATGAAGTGTGGGGCGGATGGAATTGAAGACCAGGTGGAAATAATGCTGGAAGAAACTAATAGGTGTATCATCAAGCTAAAAAGAAAAAAAAGGCTCTAGGAGAGGATAATATCATGGCAGAGTTGAAGAAAAGTGGAGAAATCTTCACCCATAAATATATAACCCATCCACTCATTATGAAATGAAACAGAGAAGAGCGACCTGGAGCATGGAGACCAGCACTAATTTTCCCTATTTATAAAAAGAACAGCAAAACCAATTATTGTAATATTTATAGAGGAATAAATTTACTTAGTATAACCTACAAAATACTATCAATCAATGATCATTCTACACAAATTAGAAATACATGCAAAAGAAATAGTTGGGTTAATATCAAACAGGTTTCATAGAAGGGCGCTTGACCAATGACAATGTATTTGCATTGAGTCAACTGTGGGAGAAATATCATGAATATAACATCAAAATTTACATTCTTTCCTCAGATTTTAAGAAAGTTTATGACGCCGTTCACAAAGATAGCCTTAATAATAAAACTAAAAAATTCCCCATCCAGAAATAACTAATTAATCTAACCAAACTTTACGTTGAAGGCTCTAAAGTGACTATGTTGTATGACGGAGACATATCTAGAGTGTATCCAATAAGGACAGGGCTGCGAAAAGGTGATATTGTCTCCCTTACTGTTAAATTTAGTGTTGGAATGGGTAATTAGACAACATGGCTGGTCAGAATGTAAAGAAGCTGTTATAAATAGAAGATACATGTGGAGAGCATATGCAGATGATATTGCTGCCCTGATTTAAGGAAAAGAATAACTTACACAAATGGGAATACGGCTGAAAGATTTTACCTGAAACTTAACGAAGCCAGAACACTTACTGGTTTCGCGGACAGAGCGAGAACAAGGGCCCATATACTAATGAAGGTTTGAGTTTTGCATTTGTGCAAATAGTCAAATAGTTGAAAGCCTGGTTTATGAAAAGGACTGAAGTTGGAACAAACATACAAGAGAGGATACAAGCAGGAATAAAATACTGGTTTAGCTTAGGAAGAACTCTGAATTTTAAAACTCTATCTATCTACACCAAAAGGAAGATCTACAACATTATAATACGACCAATAATTCTGTATGGATCGTAAGCATGGACAACTAGTAAAAATTATATCATATATATATATTTGAAAGAAAAATCATGAAAATTTTAGGACTAGTAAGTAGTGTTGAGGGAGAGGACCAACAAAGAAGTTTACACAGAATGGATGTAAATAAAATAAGCCAGGTTCTAAAAAGAAAAAAAAAGTTACAATTAGTTGGGCATGCAGCGAGAATGTTACCAGAGAATAGGGCTAAAGCAGTTATGCCTTGGGGATCTTTCACAAGAGACCCACCCCTTGTAAAGACTTCAACTCATATATAGATACCGTGTAGAGGAGAACTTGGTGATCTTGGGGATAGCCAAGAACTTGATATAGCAGGATCAGGACCAGAAGAGGTGGAGAGGAATTGTCCAGGCAGCGCATGATCTACAAGGCTGTTCTAACGCTGGCTAATCAATCAGTAATCAGATACCTCTATTAGCCATATGTAATGGTCTTCCTCTGGCAAATTTGATGATTGAATGCCTCTATAAACTATTCAATGCATGCATGTGACCACCATTGTGGGTGTTCATAAATAAAAATTGAACATTTCATGGGAGGAATCAAATGCTTTACACTGGCAGCAGATAATATTTAGTAGCCTGCACCAGGCGTACTCGACTTTCTGACGGCAGATATAATTGTTGGGTCTGTATCTTCCTTATAAATGTTGATGATGTGACTTAGATATTTTAATCCCTTCCGATAAAAACAAAATTTTACAATATTTATAAACAGTTTCGTCCGTATGGATTTAGTTAATACTCTAGACAATTTCTACGAATGCTCATCAAATGGAAAAGATACTACTATATCATCATCTAGGTAGGCACAAACATATTATTCTGTCTCCGGTTCCATAATTTGGTTAAAATGTCGTTGAGAGGTGGGAGGATCGGAGTATAATCCAAAAGCCATCACTTTAAACTAAGACGACCCCAGTGCCCTCACCATGAAAGTTCTTTTAGAAAAACCAATCAAATCTATTGAGGAGATAACCAGATTGTAATTTCAAAAAAGAATTCATACTATAAATGGGAATAACATTAGGATAAGGAATTAACTAGACCTGAGTTAAATTGTTAGAAGTAAGATAATAGACCTATCTTAGTAAAAAAAATGCCAATCAACTTTATCCTATATAAAGTAATGTTTGAGTTGCTACAAAGTTAATTAGGGATGCAAAAAATCCGATCACCTGATCAAATAATCAAGCAAAACACACATGGCAACACTGTAAAAAGTATTGTATTTGGAAAAGTTTTCATTGCGGAAATATTTTATGTCTCTTGTTGCCTAAGCTGTCTGATATTTATATATCTATTTAAAAAATGGCAATTTAGCGCACGTTCCTTAAGAAAAATCCTTTAAACAATTTTGTACCGATGTTAATACATATACACAATAAAATGGAATCAGTTTAAGCCTTAGCTCAAATTTTATTTCTTTATGATTAAAGAAAATATAATTTATTTCCTGTAGCTGTTTTTGATCGCAACAATTCTTTATAACTTCATTGTATGGTTTAAAGAAACTTCATCTGAAGATGCCATAATTGACACAACTATCTTTAAATAAATGTTACGGCGCACTGCACAAACTTTCTCTTGCTTCTATCTTAAAATATACATTTTCTTAAAACTCGTAAGATTTATGAAACGAGATAATAGATTTATGCATTATTGTAGAAACAATACATCAAAGATCATAAATGAAATAATATAAAATTTTACCTACTCCATGGCATTAGGAACTAGGAATAATGTCACAGAAAAATTGAGAAAAGAGAAACATCTATGTCCACCAGAGCATAAGAATCAAATTCATTTCCTAAGACCTGATTTAAAAATTATATTATATGTTTGCTTACAGCTCATAAATTGTTGGTTTTATAAAAATATATTTCAAATAAAAGATTTTTATCTCTATTTACCTAAATATAAAAACGAAATCCCTGACTGACTCACTCAACACTAATTCTCACATTTCCCACAAAGCTAGAGGGCTGAAATTTGGCACAGGTGTTCCTTATAAGCTAAAGAGGAAAATTAATAATATTTCATTCTGATATTTTAATAATCCGATAAGTTTGTTCTAATAATTCCTTCGACAAAATATAGCCATTATTTTTAATCCCATAGATGCTTCAAAAGGGTGGAAAAAAATGAATACAGACAATTAATTAAAAGGGTAATTACGTTTTAATATGCAACTCCAAGAGATGGTAGAAGTCTGCAGTTTATAATTTGCTGAATTTGGTGGTGTTTGTAGTGTCTGTGTGAGTGAGAGGGCCCGGCCCGGGGTGGTGTGTGGTGGTGGGTGACCTATCCAGCCGTGCTCAGCTGATAACACTCCAGGCAGTAGGCAATGGGGTCTGCCAAAATAAAATTCCCCCTGAGAAACGATACTTGTTCCCTTCCTCGCGGTGTTTCTCGGGTAGCGCTAAGAACCACGCCATTACGCTTCAAACAAAAATTCCTCATTTTCATCCAAAAATAAATAACACAACACCCAGTGCGAAGAACGGGAATTCAGCTAGTCTTTAATAGTAAGATAATTTTACAACGGTGAGTTATTTTGAATTTCAAATAGTTGCAGAGAAATTATGAAAATGGGAAAATTTCCCCCATGTAAAGTAAGCAAATGAGAATTCCCACCTTGTTTATAATGATAAAAAGTGTCTAGATATAAGATCAAAGTAGTTAGAGCGAATTTTGGAAAAATATTTTTTTCCCCTCTTTTTGCCCTTCAGTAAACAACCCTTAAATTTAGAGTTGGATGTTTAATTACAGAAACCACTCGGGGGGACTTTATGAAAACCCCAGATACCAATTTATAGCCCAAATGGTATGTAGTATATAATATATAATATAAGTCTTGTTGTGCGCCAGAAATCATTGTAAACAACCGAAGTGCGCAGCCCTCATGAAAGACAAAAGAGTGTAGCGTCAGTGTTTGCGACGTAACGGCAGTGAAATGACCATATTATATTCGTGGTTATAATGTGACCTCAGTTAGCACTCGCATACACTAACCCCATGGCTTCTTTGGTGCTGACTGACAGCTCACAGCTGACTTCTGATAGTCAACATTTAGGTATATACCTAAATTTTGACTGTCAGAAGTGACAGCTGCTAAACACATGTTTTTTCAGACCATATGGTTCAGCGTAGGGATACAAAATTTTGTCTGATAACTTTTCAAAGGCGTCAGCTGTCAGCTGTGAACTGTCAGTCAGCACCAAAGAATACATGGGGCTACTGTACATAAACACGGCTTTAGCCCGAGGTACAGACAGATGGGCAAACAGCATCGTGAAAACGACTTTTTTGGTTTCAGGGGGTCATGAAACGTCGACATTTATCAAAATCTCGAGTTTGATTTTTTTTCACGATCACAATACTTTCACTTCGAGGTCTCGAGAGAAAGTAAAAATAAGTTGACTCAAAATAAATGTATAAAACACACCATTTACTTTTAATAATCACTTAAATAAGGACTAATTCAGTTATTAAAACTGTTAGGTTATGTCTAACATCAATAAGGTTATCGGAGAATCAAACAGTTGATGGAAGATAATTGGTTGGTCGGAAAGAAATATTGGGAGTTTATTATTCAAAAATTTGTGACCGTTATTAGATTTTAATCGGTAAAGTGGATATTTCTTCTCCCAACAATAAAATTGTATCATTTGCAGGATGCTTTTGTAATCAAGCAAGTCTTGCTCAATGAAATTCTAAAGAAACTTTATTAAAATAATAATTGAAGACGTTTTGCCTTGCATCGATGGTGTGAACCTTAACACTAAGGATGTCTTTCCCAAAGTTGGATTTATAACTATTACCGAACATCTACATACTACCCTCATCCTGTCCATTTGTTTACCATAATGCCATATTGTGAATTTATCTGCAATTGGTTTTGAAATTCAGCTATACCTTAGACGAATGCCATTGCCAATTCATGTGATGATGTCACTAAATGTGGACTAAAGCATGAACACTACTACACATCCATTTTATAGTCGTACTTATTCAATGTATTATAGGAAATGAAAATCTCCACCACTAGAAGAAAAAAAAAACTTAAACCCAAAATACAAAGACACGGAAAAACATGATTAAACACGATGAGACAAAGAAAAACAAGAAAGGCACGAGGAGTTGTTTATACACAGTAATAAACAAAGCTATAGCTTTCCATCACACCCAATAATCTGAAAACAGAATTATAACTTAGTTATTGAAGATACATGATTAACAAAAGTTTATTCATTAGTTTTCGATTAAGTGATTATCGAGTGGTCACTTGTTCGAGCGAATACTCCATTATTACATGTGCACAAAATAAAAACACACTCTCATGAATGATAATTTGGAATTAAATATTATTTGGAAGGATTCTTTGCTTAGAAACTATAAAATAACAATAATTTAGAGTAGATATGTCAAATTCCAACAACACTGGGTTAAAATTTCGATTAAAGTGTCATTTCTTAGGTATTCTCATTTATTAAAGTATGTGCATTATCTTAGAATTGGGAAAATACTCCTTCATGTAGATACAGCTTCTTGATTAAGGAAAATACTGTGGGGTGAGAATAAATTTATGATATAAGGATAACTATACGGTGCAAGGATATTTCTGCGATGGTGTGAAAATAACTTCTTGGCATAAGAATAGTTCAGTTTGGGTTATACCTAAAGGGAAACTAAGGGTAAAACACTCGAACTTCCAAAGAATGTACTCAGTAATACGCCTCCTAGGCTGCCAAGTCCAAACTATTAGTTATTAGTAAGGATGACCATTTGAACAACGAGTACAGTAAGGGTGCGCATTTAGTTTTATACACACTGCTATGTCGACACATTAAAGTTTGGTCATAATATCAATAATTATTATAGAGCTGATATTGGCTAGGCAAAGATTGTAAATCTAGATCGAAGCAATAAGCCAGACGATGAGTGCAGACACGGCACATCGACTACAAAATAATTAACACATTAACGAGCAGATCTTACACCCTCATTAAAGCAATAAATCAATGATCAACGTCAGTTAGTATGATAATGGTCAATTTTACTATCATTGGTAGATGCATACAGCACATTGAAGAATGTATTATATCGTAATTCCATAGTAGATTTTTTTTTTATCAGCGCCTCAGTCTAGTTTATTGCTAGAGTGACGCCTTAGACCATGCAGTCACTGAAACGGGTCATAGAAGAATTCATTTAAAAGGGTATGCTGAGCTTTTCAGCCAATGACAAAGACAAATCGTTTTAAAATTCAATTATATACGTCGTTCAAAACGTGGGCTGGCTGAAGTAAGAATTGGATGTCGTTCTTATTGACAAAATATTGCGTAAATAATGTTACAGAGACTAGTTGCATTGCTATCCCGGTAATATCTAAGATGAATTTCAAACAAGTGGCGTAGTGCTTTAAATCAATATCAATCTTGATGTAGATGATTATTGTTATTTATTGAAAACTTGTAACATCGCTAACATTTAAGGTTAAAACTGGTTTATTTCTTCACGATAAAGAAAAAGTCGGTCATCATTATATTTATTTTGAGTTATATTTCCTCTATCGTTTAAAATTTTGACATGCCACGTTATATTCACCATTTGCTGGAAAGGCAAAATATATACGAGGAAATCAAATGAGCCAACAATAATAATTTACCAAGTGCAAACTTATGACCACCAATGTCAACAATATGTAAGAGATAATATCACAACATATCATAGACTTGCTAAAAAAAAAACCATATTTAAATTAGTCATCGTAGTCATCATCATTAAAATTCAAAAATTTGTTTTGACACATTTTTTTATTGCTCCTCTCCATATATAAAACTCAGCATGCAACCCCAACAAATCCTCGTTTAGCGTTCACCCCCCATATGGGAAATTAATGCACGGTGATTCAGAAGTCCTTTTCATCCAGGGATATTCCATTTGCGCCGAATTTTTCTTTTTTGAAGTCACTCCGGAACTTATAGAATAGGTCTTCAAAACATATGTGACTTTTAAGACTGTAAAATTTGTATCCTTCCAAGTCTCTAAGTCAGTTCATCACAATTTTAACTTTATTTCAACACCGAGCCAATAATTACCCTTCAAGTAACTTACTTAATTTACCCACAGTGGGAACAATGATGGTGAGCTTAGTTACACGATCGGTGATGGCACTCTTGAGTGGAACGGCATCCCAAATAACATGGTTCCAAGACTCGACAATGATCCCAGAATTGGTTTTAACAAGATCGGCAGTGGTGCTGTTAATGACAATGGGGTTATTGCTTGGAGTGGAGTCCCAACTGTACACCAAAATCTTAATATAGAGGCCTGAAACATTGGTGTATACCAGCCTTGCAAGATTTCAAGTCACCCTTGCAAGAGAAGGTGGTGTTGAAAAATACCACAGCCTCCCACAAATGTAACAGGCGGTGCTATAGCCCCTTTCATCTTGAAAATATGATCTTCCTCTATATGGCTATCTTCAATTAGTGATTACGATCTCACAAATATAAGTTTGAACAACTTTAACATTTATATTAATCCGTCATACCTCTCGGTGTAGAATCGTTTATATGCATGCCATTCTCGTCAATTACTGAGATAAAATATTTAATTTCCGTATAGTAAATTTTTGCATTATTAATTTATAGTATCAAATAGCCCATTCTCATAAATATGTTGTACAAGTGCAAAACACTAAATTTGGTCCAATTTTTTATGCATGCATATTTTTTCTGTACAAAACAATATCTCACCATTACTACCATATTAGCCCAAAGGCGTCTTCCAAAATTTGAGATGGTAACCCAGATAATCAAGTTGTAGAGAGGGAGCATGTGAAACTTGAAGAAGGGCCACGTCGATAGCTCTAAGGAATGGAGATCATGTATAATATTCTGTAAAAGAAGTGTGGGTAGATAGCTCTTAAGAAGTGTAGTGGATTGGCTTGCTAGGCCTGTCGTAGCTTCATATGCCTTATAATCTAACTTAAGACTAGGACACGCACAACATCCAGTCCCAGTTATTGTGAAAGGGTAAACCCACATTTCACCAATGATATATTTTTCGTCCATGCCGGGAATCGACCCCGGGACCCTTGGCTCAGTAGATAGACACGTTACATACACACTGAGCTAAGGTGCCGATTTATTAGAATTACCATCCATAAAGTTTTGCAAATAAATTCACGATATGTGATATCTTGTGATCCGTGTCTTACTACCCCTCCTGGACAGTTCGTATATCTACACTGACTGGGAAGTGATGAAAAATGTAGAATTTAGAGCACGTGTTGGATGTAAGGTGAGAAACAATGTAAAAAAACTTGGTTTGCCCAAACAAATCCATTCAAACCATCAAGTTATTCATTATGTGACTTTCTCCATTATCCTATTTGTTAACACCTCACAGACCCAAATAATTCTCTAAGTACTTTGTTCTCATAAACCCTCATTTTATTCTCTTGGTACAGATTGAGAGACCACGCTTCACACCCTTAAAGAACAACGTCTAGAATTATAGTTTTGTATATTCTCAGTTTAATATTCAGAGAATGAAGACGAGACAACAGCCTAAAAACTGAATAATTGCCTGCACCGATTATATTTTGGACCTCCTTCTATCCATTAACTTAGTTTCCAAGTATTTGAAATGATCACATTCTTCTAAAATCATGTCACCGTCTTTAATGTATCTAAGACTACCCGGTTATATTCTCTGCGGGTCCGAATATTTATTATTGGTTCAGATATAGGCTGAGATCTTTGGCATAGCACGCCAGTCGCCAGTGTTCTACCACTGAGGTGTATAGGTTCGTCCTTTACCAAGGATCATATATCACTCATTATAATAAGGTAGGATCTATTGGACGAGTGAAAAATAAACTTATCATAAACACAATTATGGATGCCACATTGTGTAAGTTGTGTGTACTGGGAATGTATTTATACATACATATTCAATGAAAATTAATATTTGGTACATATATATTATGTATCGTCCCCAAACCTAACCCAATTCCCTTCCCGGTAGCTATAACTCAACTCAAAACCATTTGAATCAGAAAAAGAATTGAAAGATACAAGTTTGGATCTAGATGGAGACAAGGTTGTATTTCAGCAATAAGTCAAAGCTATAATGGTAGGAAGGTTTAAAAGGAGCTGAGATCAATGACCCTGCGTTCTATAGTGTAAGAATAGGTCTAAAATTCCAATTTTGACTAAGTAGGAGAGTAAAAAAGCAAAGTTTAACCTCGAGTAACTGTGTTCTAAGTCCGATCAGCCTCAATGAGTAAGAGATGGCTAGGAAAAATAATCTTTATTTTTTAAAAGGCTTAAAAGTTGGGTCTTTTGGAATAATGGAGAGTGTATTTCGCGATTATAATATAATAATATTCATCCTTTGACAACTGGATGGAACATTCTGAACCAGATTTAAAAATCTTTACGCCTTTAGTTTTCATTATATATTTTTTAATTTGATACCCACACTGGTGGGATTGTGGACAAAGGCGGCATTCTCGTTTAGTCTAATCTTCTGGTGACAAGAAGGTTGGGCTTCGATTCCCGAGCGGATATCCTGAAAGTGGTTTATATAAAAATAATGTGTAGCATAAACGATACTAGTAGTTATATTATATGAACAGTAGACCACGCTCCATGTTATTATCGTTACTACAGTCTTACTAGTAGTTCTGTGAACAGTAGACCTCCCTCCATGTTATTATCGTTACTACAGTCTTACTAGTAGTTCTGTGAACAGTAGACCTCCCTCCATGTTATTATCGTTACTACAGTCTTACTAGTAGTTCTGTGAACAGTAGACCTCCCTCCATGTTATTATCGTTACTACAGTCTTACTAGTAGTTCTGTGAACAGTAGACCTCCCTCCATGTTATTATCGTTACTACAGTCTTACTAGTAGTTCTGTGAACAGTAGACCTCCCTCCATGTTATTATCGTTACTACAGTCTTACTAGTAGTTCTGTGAACAGTAGACCTCCCTCCATGTTATTATCGTTACTACAGTCTTACTAGTAGTTCTGTGAACAGTAGACCTCCCTCCATGTTATTATCGTTACTACAGTCTTACTAGTAGTTCTGTGAACAGTAGACCTCCCTCCATGTTATTATCGTTACTACAGTCTTACTAGTAGTTCTGTGAACAGTAGACCTCCCTCCATGTTATTATCGTTACTACAGTCTTACTAGTAGTTCTGTGAACAGTAGACCTCCCTCCATGTTATTATCGTTACTACAGTCTTACTAGTAGTTCTGTGAACAGTAGACCTCCCTCCATGTTATTATCGTTACTACAGTCTTACTAGTAGTTCTGTGAACAGTAGACCTCCCTCCATGTTATTATCGTTACTACAGTCTTACTAGTAGTTCTGTGAACAGTAGACCTCCCTCCATGTTATTATCGTTACTACAGTCTTACTAGTAGTTCTGTGAACAGTAGACCTCCCTCCATGTTATTATCGTTACTACAGTCTTACTAGTAGTTCTGTGAACAGTAGACCTCCCTCCATGTTATTATCGTTACTACAGTCTTACTAGTAGTTCTGTGAACAGTAGACCTCCCTCCATGTTATTATCGTTACTACAGTCTTACTAGTAGTTCTGTGAACAGTAGACCTCCCTCCATGTTATTATCGTTACTACAGTCTTACTAGTAGTTCTGTGAACAGTAGACCTCCCTCCATGTTATTATCGTTACTACAGTCTTACTAGTAGTTCTGTGAACAGTAGACCTCCCTCCATGTTATTATCGTTACTACAGTCTTACTAGTAGTTCTGTGAACAGTAGACCTCCCTCCATGTTATTATCGTTACTACAGTCTTACTAGTAGTTCTGTGAACAGTAGACCTCCCTCCATGTTATTATCGTTACTACAGTCTTACTAGTAGTTCTGTGAACAGTAGACCTCCCTCCATGTTATTATCGTTACTACAGTCTTACTAGTAGTTCTGTGAACAGTAGACCTCCCTCCATGTTATTATCGTTACTACAGTCTTACTAGTAGTTCTGTGAACAGTAGACCTCCCTCCATGTTATTATCGTTACTACAGTCTTACTAGTAGTTCTGTGAACAGTAGACCTCCCTCCATGTTATTATCGTTACTACAGTCTTACTAGTAGTTCTGTGAACAGTAGACCTCCCTCCATGTTATTATCGTTACTATAGTCTTACTAGTAGTTCTGTGAACAGTAGACCTCCCTCCATGTTATTATCGTTACTACAGTCTTACTAGTAGTTTCTATATAAATTCTCCTTGGATTTAAAGTTGATATTTTTCCTTGGTGATATAAGTTATAGGCCTAGAGAAAACAAATTAATACTATATTCAATAGAACATTGTATTAATAAAGAACAATTGTTGTTTATATGGTCTAAGACGTCAGTTTCGCAATATATTACAAAATTAAATAAAAATATATAGGCCCACCTACTCTATTGATAGGTTGGAATTAAAATTACTTGAGATGAACTACTAAACGTTGTACCCCTCTCCCATGCACCCCTTTTGGCCATATAGATTTCAAATTCTCTGCTATTTAATAAAACTCTAAATTACTTTTAGAGGAATTCATCTTTCAAAAAAATTCTGAATAGTTTTATAAATAATATTTTTTCCAGAAGTTGGAGCGCAGAATCACTCCAAATACGGTAGTTTTTAGGGACATCCAATTTCCTAACATTTAATCTGGGTGGTTTGGGGTGGAATGAAAGTCCCCAAAAATACTTTTTGGCCTGCCCTTTCCCCATCTTACACAATCAAGGTTCCATCTCCACTGATATGCATACGTTGTTCGGCATAGGTTCAAAGAATGCCCCTACCAAATTTCTTCGCGGAACAAACGCTCGGACAGATAGACAAAATGCCAAATCGTCATGTTAAAATAGGACCCGCGATAGACTTGGCCAATTTAATACTATCGGTGAGTAACTGTTCGTAGTGAGCAAGACAGTAGGCTATTCATATTTTTGACGTGCTTGGGAGGGGGAAGAATTGATGAAGACGTCAAATTGCAAATACTGTGTTTTTTAATTAAATCCCTCTTAAAGTACAAAGTTATTTTTCTTAACATAATAATTGGGATTGCCAATAAGATACCTAAGCATTAATGAGGAATAACTATATTATTGATAATACTTTTGAGAGGTTTTTACTTGCTCCCCTTCCCAACCCTCAATAAATTAATTATATCAGCACACCACAAAAAAAAAAAAGTAAGCCTAATATTACGTGTCCAGTTGTACAGTCTAAATATTTAATTGAATAGCAGCACAAACCCTATACTATAGTAATTAAAATATTCAACCTCACTTAGAATCAAACCAAGAGTCCCTAAATCAATTGTCGAAGGAGCCATTTGGTTAAATAATTCAAGGAAATTACTTTTAACAAGTTTTACTATGTGAGCGCCTGCCGTCTGATTGCTTTGATTTTATTAAGTCTTTCGACTGTACTGGATAATAAAATAAACATTTTATACAATTAAGGTCCAAGAGAGTGTATTTTGTTACTAGTCTATTTTTATGGTATGTCACTTTAATAAAGATGTTGCTTCGATTGTTTGCTTGAAATTATGTTGTAGATAACGAAATAAATACAATTTCCAACTTCCTTTCCGCAAAATGAGAGCGACAAGAACTGAAGAAGGATTATTTAAAATATTACATATTAATTATTACTATTACTGTTATTATTATTACCTTATTTTTGCACTACGTCTATACTCTACGTTAGTACGTAGATAAGGAAGTTAAGTTTAATAATGAGGGGAAGTGGGAACTATCAGGTGATACATTGCGAACCGGCAGAGGGGAAGAAGGGGTAAATGCGAAGGGGTCTACTTGTCGTAAAGTTAAAAAATGTTTTAAATGCTAGCGCCATCTTTTATATTAAATATGTACTACTAAATTAAAGTGCACCTACCTAGCCTACGAAATAGTGCGTATAGTCGTACATTTAGACTTATTTAGCTCCAAAAAGCGTGACCGTAATAATATTTAACTTTTGTCGTTAAGTGTCTATGTTGTATGATAAATCATTATAATAAGTTTGATAGTAAAAGTATAGTTATGATGTGAGAGTATGAATTACTGACTTTATAGAAAAAAATCAAACAATAACTGAGTGAGTTGAGAAATTAAATCCCTCACATATCTTACGTTCTGCGAAATCGTCTGATATAATAGACGATAATTATTAGCATGTAAATTCTGGAAAATTGCACAAATGTAACTTTGTTTTGTTTAACTCGTGTCATTTTAATATCCAATAATATTAATTATTTACAAACATTGTAGCAGCCAATGACTTATTAAATAAAATCACAAAGCTGGGCTTACAATAAAAACCTATAATTTTCCTATATGTTAAGACTTAGTAAAAGAATCGACGCTGTCTCAAGAGGAAGCACGCAATAGGCCGATTACCGATACTATGTGGTGTCACAATTAAGGTTTAATGCTAATATAAACTATTAATAACAATATAAGTCCATTTAATTTAGGTATAATAATAATAATAATAATAATAATAATAATAATAATATATAAGGTCTAAATTTCACAAATTAAAATTTATTTAGCTCTTTCTCCCTGTATACAATCAACTATCGCTTGCAATAGACAAAAACTTAACTCTCATTATGTTATTGTTTGTTAGATTCTGAGGGGACAAATCGATCTGTTTGCTTCACTGTTCTGGCACAAACATGTCTCTATTATAGCCACCGTGTTTAGCCGTTTATGGCACTAGTGAAAATGCAGGAACCGCAGACGTGTTTCCAACCGTTTTCGGAGTGCGACCCCAATTTTTGCCTTTATGATCGTCGCGACCCCTTGCGTTTAAAATCTAGATTTCTAATTGATATAAAATTACTATATAGCTATTGTCAAATGTATCACTAACTTTTAATAAACAAATTTAAAACAAAGTGTATATAGCATAAACAATGTCAAAAGAAACTAAATATCAGCTGCAAAGTTAGTGGAATTTTTGAGCTTGCATTGATGCACATAGTTTATTAAACCCTGTCACTAGTGGAGAAATAGTCAAACTGATATCTGGTTCTACTTTAAGCTGATTCCTATATTTAGTTGGCAGCCACAGCAGAAAATCCTGTTTCGCAGAGATAGGACGTGGAAAACGGCAAGAAAACTGCTACAGCCTTGGCACTCTGTTGGGTACTCACTTTCAGCCTAAAGCCACAACTGTCTGAGCTAACATGTTTCAAAATTGTGTTCCACTGTGCAATCCGAGGACAGGTCTATCAGTTTTTCTTGTTCACTAATTGGCAGCCTCTTTCTTACTTCCACAGAAAAATGATTTCGCACACACTGATTTTTAATGACATCAACGGATTACTTAAAATATATTATGAATTTTAATTTTAGCAATTTGAGGTGGTCGGTGATTAAAAAAAAGGGTTAAAATCCTGCCGCACATTGTCATGTTCTTCAAGAGTTTCGTCCAGTCTTGGGAACATGTCAAGAAATTCTTCTTTAACTTTAGACAACCATAGATCCAGTTTCCCAATAAAAGCTCTCACCTTGTCACTTGAAGTGAAAATGTGATTAAAATATTAAGTCTTTCAAATATACCAGCAAGATACATTATTTTGCACAAGGAACTGTTCTCATTAATCTCATTTTTACTACGGGGATAGTCACTGTATTTAAAATAAAGACTAATTTCATGCTTTTGTTCAAACACCCTTACAAGCACCGTCCCGCGTGACAACTGTAGTGCAGCAGAGGAGTATAAGAAAGCAATATGTTAAACCCTTGTTTCCTCACATAAGGCAGCAAACAAACGTGATTCAGTTGGTCTTGTCTTAATGTTAATGTAGCTTACTATTTTAATGATGGAACTAAAGACAATACTTAGTTCTGTACTCACGTTTTTTGATGCAAGTCATTCCTTGTGTACAGAAGTCCCAAAGGCGTTGGGAGCCTTCCCTTTCACAAGAGCTTGCAAACAACTACTTTCTCTAGATATGGCAGGAGTACCATCACTGCACACCCCACCCCATTTTCCCACTTTATCTCACTTGCTGTAAAAAAAACATTTAGAATCTTGAAAAGTCCCTCAGCACTGTCTCTTCCCAGAATTGGCTTGCAGAAAAATAGATCCTCTTTAACAGATCTATTATTGATGTACCGAACATAAACTACAAGGTGAGCATCCTTCACTGAGTCAGTGACTTCGTCGACCTGTATTGGAAATTTTGACAGTTTCAAAGCTTTGGTCAGCTGTTATTGTGTCTTGCTCCATGTCGGATTTCCGTCTTCCCATTGTGCTATCTACAAGAGGGATATTTTGGACTAGTTCTACAGAGGCTTTTTCAAACATTAATTCAGTGATTTCAACAGCAGCAGGCAAAACGAGTGTCTCTCTAACAGAATGAAGCTGCTTACATTTTACGATCATATACGAAACTTTGTATGATACCATAAGTCCCTTGGTAAGAATACTTGTCATTTTTATCATTGATTTGGTCTGTACAGAATATTCTTCCAATTTTTCTTTTAAAAAAGGGCACATGGTTTTTCTGTATGCTGGATGTGTTTTGATTCCAGGTGTCACTTCAGCCTGTTTGGTTTCATACTCTCTGAAGATAAAACAGACAAACACAGCAAGCACAAGGGTCCCTCCACGCCATCTTTTTCAACACTAATGAACCCGAAAGAAAAAAAATCTTCAATTTAATGTCTTACTTTTAATTTCTTATCAAGTTCTCCCCTGCTGCAACTAGCGGAACTTCTTTTTAGGAATTTATTCATGTTACAATTAATTATACTTTAATTCACATGCACGTTTGCGAACAAAAAAGGGAAGGAAACTTATGTAAACACACAGAAATGAAAACTACAGAACAACAATACACAAGCTTGCCAGATTAGCACACGCTGCGCACAATCGATGGTTGACCACTCAGGCAAGCAGGTTGATTCAGCTTAGCTAACCCTCGGCTTTTATAAGAAAGCGAACGAGAGCTCACAGAGAAGAATGACGAGATTGGCGGATATTCTGTATTTGAACAAGGCGCGAGCTTTCAGTGCTACTCAACCAAATGTGAGGCTGCTGCAGTTAACTGTGTCGGTAAACATAAAACATGCAGTCGAAGTAAGATAACCAATATATTTTGTTTCTATTTGAATTTTGAACTTTACTTTAATGATCAAAATCCCTTAAAAGAGTAAATACAGTATTATGGTTATGGTTGTCACAAAACTTGCTACTCCTTCGGATTAACGTCGCAACCCCCCAGGTAGGAAATTACCGGTAAAAATTGTGAGGTTTTGGAATGTTACAGCTAATAGTAAAAAATAAAATAGTCACTACAAAAGTTAAAATGAACATAGTTTTAGTTTAAACGAAAGAAAAATTGAAATGTATTTGTTTAAATAGGTTCTAGAGGCATCTGTCAGAAAAAACCTGTGAGAAGCATTCTTGGGCCATCCTAACTTCAAAAATTTCAAGGGGAGGACCTCTCCAAATAGCTTATGGATAAATAATTCCATTTTCAAATATTTTTCTTTGAAAGACCACTTCAAATATCTCATTGAAGCATATAATGTTGGAAACATTTCCAGAAGAGAACCATTCAAACTAGTTTCTGAGAAGAGCTCATTTAAAAAAATAATGCCGGGCGAAAACCACTTCAAATAACTTCTAGAGGTATCTAATTTTCTAGAAAAATTCAGACGAGGATCAATCTAAATAACTTCTAAAAGCATCCAAATTAAATAGAAAATCTGGGTATGGGCTATTTAAAATAGTTTCTAGAGGCATTCAAATTTCAAAAACTTCCGAAGGAATACTTCAAATAGCTTTTAGGAGTATTGAAATTTTAAAACCTTTTGGAGCTAGGACTACCATAAATAGCTTCTAAGAGCATCGAGATTTTGAAACAATGTGGAGGGAAGACTGTTCTAGATAACATTTAAAAGAGTCCCCCCCACAAGACGTATTTCACACCTTCTGATATTCTAGAATATGAAGCTAAAAGACTTGTATCTAACTGTAAATAACTTTTAAAGGCATTCAACTTTCGAAAATGTGCCAGGTAGGGAGGTAACACTCCAAATGGTTTCTAGAAGCAGCCAATTTTAAAAATGTGCACATTTTCTGAAGTTGAATGCCTTTAAAAGTCATTTACATATACATTCAAGTAACGACAACTCCAATTACCATCTGAACGCATCTAATTTTCAAAAATGTTCAGTTGAGGATCAATCCAACTAGCATCTAAAGACACACAACAAATTTTAAAAAAAATTGCTTGAGCAGACGTCTTCAAATAGCTAATAGAGGTATCTGTCAGAAAATATCAAGGTAAGGTTCACTCTAAATAGATTCAAGGGGTATTCAAATTTCAAACCGTTTTAAGGGTGGATCACTTTAAATGGTAGGGTCTAGAGGAGTTAATTTTTAAAAATATATCAAGGCGATTAATACTCATAATAACTTCTAGAGACATCCAATTTTTGAAAATTTGCTGATGGAGGACCATTCCGAATTTCTTCCAAAATTATACAAATAAAAAAAATGGGGACGACTACTCCATATAGTTTATAAAAAATAATCTAATTTTCAAAAATTGGTAAGAAGGACCACTCCTTTTATACTTAATTCCCAAACTTTTATCCGGGAGGGGGTAGAGTGGGGTGGAGGTTGACCGCAAGTCCATTAATTTTATTTACTGGCCTTCCCTACACAAAAAAGGTCGCTGGTCTGGTAGCTGTAGATATTTATCCATAAAAAATTAAAATTATTGTTTTCTTTATTGTGGTGGGAGAATACCATACAAGGGTTCTAATGTAAATATTATAAATTATTATATAGTATATTCTATGCTTAGTAAATAAAAACCATAACAAAATTAGAAATGAAAATGGTTGGTACGGTATCTATAATATATCACATTTTAAAACAAAATACATACTTTAAAATTATAGCGACGATCCAAGCTTTACTCTAAAGAGGATTGATTATATATATCATGTTTATAAGCGATACATTTTCAAATTATATGCTTTAAAATAAAAACTGCCACAAAGCTGAGGTTGTAGGAATACGTTTTAAACCAAATTTTAAATTTTATTTCACGCAAACACATGGTATATTCCCATAAGGAATTGTATAAAGTATTTTTTGACAATTAATATTAAAATACTATGGAGATTATTCAATGCTTAAACATTGAACGCTATCATAAGAATACCCTGTAACGGGCTAAACCAGTTCAGCCCTTTTTCGGCCCTAAAATTTGACGCAACTAATCATGGGTAAAATACACTCACATATTATTCTTCCCTGATCTACATACACATAGATATCTGTGTTACATATCAACGTCTTGGATACTTCATGGAACGATTCCGGCCCCATCAGAAGCGATTCTGTCAGAATGGTGGGGGGACCGTGCCATTCAGTTATATCGCACTTGACCGGTCCGAGTTTCTTGATCAACTGAAGGCGGCACTCAACCAGCTCTCTAGATGGAGTCAACCTTCCAGAACCCCCTAGATGGGTCAATCACCCCCTCTTCTCGTCCGTCCCAGCATGCTATAAAGCTCCGTGGTTCGCTTGGCAACAATATGATTGCTATTAATCAACGTCTTCTAGATAGTCGTCTCTCAACGAACTTAGCCTTAATTTAGCGGTGATCAAGATGTTCTCGTCGTGGGACCGACCGGACCGTAGAAAGTAACATGGACTTCGATATATCAATAAAGAAATTGGGAATAGCCTGTACCATGGCTGAACTCACATCGTAGTCTTTAGGGAATATTAGTTTAGAGGATTAGCCTATTATATAACTTAATGTCTATCGTAGTTTCTTATATCTAATGATATCCTCTCGTGCTTCACGCGAATTTCCTACTGAGTCCTGCTCGCCCTCTTTTTTTGGGGTGCCCAACTATTGTATTATCGTTGCCCTACTGGCTTAGACCAATGGGTCGTGTGCCAGCCTAAGAAAAGGTAATAGCCGAGGCAGACTTTAAACTTACCCGGTACAATTGTCTGCAGAATGTTCCATGTTAATGTAACAAGCAGACGGATTGTTACTAGCTTTTCTAATCTGTTATCGTACAGCTAATGGGCAGTACAACCCTTATTAATTTTATAGACGTAATATTTTGTAAAGTCAAATTATCAACCCTAACAGGTACATAGTCAGTAGCGAGGTGTCAGGGTAGGAAGGATAAGCTCAGCTAGCCCAAAAGGTTTTGAAAAAGGAGAGAAAAGATTCTGCTACATAAAACAGATGTAAAATTGAAATTTTAATGTTCATTTTGGAAAGCGTGTGAAGCGAAAGTGTCAGTTCGTTTTGGTAAAATAAGCTGATACACTTCCACTTAACTCACCCGGATAATCAGGCCTGCGGGGAGCTATGGAGGGTAATGCGCGTGCAACAGTTCATCTCAGCCACTGAATGCGATCTAGTAAGCCGGCTATCCCCGACTCGCGAGTGTTACATTATGAGCATATAAAGTTTGTTTCAAAGGTTTATTTCAGTATAGATTAGTTAAGTTTTTTGATTGTAACTTGAATTTTATTATTTGATTGAGTTGTTGTACATTTCGCATCATAATATATATCAGTAATGTTTTATGATTTGATGTATGTTCCGTAGAAAAAAAAAATGGGAGGTGCTCTAGACATCAACAATGACGCTTTCGGTTCAGTTGACTTTTTGTTAAATAATTCTACTGTTGAGGTTTTGTCTTTTGAATTTAAAGTACATTTAAAAAGAAAAATAGCAAGACCAAAAAATAGATATTTCACAGAAGGTATAGCAAAAAATAAATTACTATTATTATTATTATTATTATTATTATTATTAGTAGTAGTAGTAGTAGTAGTAGTAGTAGTCGTCTGCCAGTGCTGCATTTTTTAACTTCATATAAATCCCATTTTGGTCATCGTTAAGTGTGTCCTTTTATGAGTGTTCATGACTCAGCCTACCCAAAAATTATCATCACTCTTCGCCACTGCACATAGCGTTTATATAATGGTCACAATGAAAGAGTTTAACGTTTCAAACATTACAGTACAATTAAAGCTCTCGGCCCTGATGGCAACTTCAAAAAGATATGTGTCCATGGCAACGATATTGGCATTTGATATTGTTTTGTCTATGGTGTGTGTGTGTGTGTGTGTGTGTATATATATAGTTTCTATAATATAACTGGATGGACATCTGTGGTTGAAATTTTCGAACTATTGTCTGCATAACATTGTGCAAGAGAGAAAGAAAATTTTGGGTATCTCTTTCTCTCTTACACACATACAAGGAAATGTTGCATTTTGACATCGTTTGCTAATTTGTATAGATATAATGAGATTTGTCAATGTATGATTTGTTAAATAAAATAAACGTATTTATAAAAGGTTTGAAAATTATTACTAAGTTCGACACTTGTGACTTGTTTCTTTAAATATGTTGATGTAGACTAATATAGTAATACTTTCTACAAGCCAGTAACCTAAATTATCGTTTGAACGTAAGACTTTTATACAATGTTTGTCATTCGAACAGTTATTGTAAATCTTTTTTAGCTACCTTATTTCATCATAGTTACTGAACGTTCACTATAATATGGTTTTTGAAGCCAATATACAAGTTAAGTGCCAACTTTAAATATATTGTAAAACAGATATACTTCCTATAAGCCTATGACCTAAAGTCCTAAATGATCGTTTGAATGTAATACTAAGTCTACTACACAAAGTTGGTCATTCCAAGAAATGTAATTCAGTTTTAAGCTACCTTATTTCATTATAGTTATCGAACTTTAAATATAATATGGTTTCTAAAACAAGCTAATAGCCAATTTTAAATATATTGTAACATACAAGCCTATAATCTGTGATCAAACATTTACATTAAAGAATATAAATTCAGTTTCACAAGTAATAATGTAAAAATCAAGTAAAGATTTAATAAAAGATTTATTAAAATATGTAGTTATTACTTATGTCGTTTACATTCTGCTAAGGCAACAATGTATTTAAAGTTGGCTATTAGCTTGAATATTGGTTTGAGAATAAAATTAATAAGATCATTATGAGAGTTCGATAACTATAATGAATTATCTAAAAACTTGATTACCTTTGTGAGATTTAAGGTAAATTATAAAGAAAAGTACAAGAGTGTAGTGTTGGGGCTATTAGTGTATATTTGTTTTACATACTTATTGTTTCCTTAGTTTATATGCAAACGTTTTACAGGTTTGATATATATATATCATAGTTTACTGTGGTTGTTTATACTGTTTTTGTTTGAATAATATGGTTAAAAGTTATTAATGGTTAATATGTCGAGTTTAATAGTGTTAATGTGTGAGAGAAAATTTTCAATTATTGTGGCAGAGGAGCCTTACACGTGTTGGGTATGTGTTCTGAAAGTTGAAACTGTTTGTTAGGTAAGTTACTTGGTACGTGCTGACGTCATCAGTGTTCATGTTGATATTTACATTAAACTCACAAAAAAAAAGGCATATGTTTGCATGCAACCATATTATTGTCTAAGGCTTTTAGAAATTTTATCAAGTTACACCGGAGAGGTCTGTAATAATCTATTACTTTTTTTTATTTGCCTATATTGTTTAATTCAACAATTTAACAAAAGTGGAATAGTATTAATTGCTTACCATGTGGGGATTAGGTGAGATTGTACGTACATTTCCAGGCCTCCCGTGTATGGCACCTTCGTTCATACAAGCAAAATAATTGGTGTAACCAGAAAAGCTATAAAAGTGCAGGGCCTATATCTGTATCATATAACCATGTTCCAGAAACCACAATTATGGATGAGCAATAGACTAGGCCTGCTAACATGTGCTTTAAGTCAACCATTTTATTTTTTATTCCACGAATGTTGATTTTCAACATTGTTAGACTGCTAATGATAGAAAACAAGCTGAGGAATTGTTTGTACTCAATAAATGAGTCAAAGGTGTTATTGATTGTGATGCTATGTGACAGATCATGGCTACTCACATCCCTCATTATTACTTCTGTATTCTATCTGGGTTCACTCGCCTTCGCCAGAGCCCAGTGATCTTTGACTTGAGGTTTACTATATGGATATTTTTTGTAACTGTTACTATATTAGCCTATTAGCCTACATCAACTTATTAGAAATGAGTTGCAAGTTTCTAACTTAGTTATGTCCTTCAAACCTTTTATTAAAACTACAAGGGGGAGGGGGGTGTCCACACGAGCCCAAACCCACCAAAATTTTTTGAACATAAGAAAATATGTTTTTCTTTCTTTTTTTCTTATAACAAATTTTGTAAAAAAAACATTAATGTGAAGTGAAGCACCATTATCTACACACAAAGAATTATTCTATTCATTATACAGTATTCCAGATCTCAAGAGAATTCATTCCTCGCGCCAATCTTCATGCGACTGTACTAGCGCTCGAGAGTCAAATGACTAAATATAGAAGACTACATGGGCCAACCCCTCTCAGATAAGCTCCGTCGTACAATGGGAGATATCTCTCAAAGTCAATCCACTGCGAGCCCAACGGTAGCTAATCGGGCCAGTATGAGCGCGCCTGATTCGATAAAGATGGTTTATAGTTGTTTTAGCGTGTATGTGTCTTTATTTTAGTACGGTCTGTGTTAAAGACCCAATAAGTAAGGTTACGAGTGAAAGTGATTAATTTTAATGAATAAAGTAGATTATTTATTTAAAAACTTCGTCTTTTCATTAAAACTTCAAGAAAAACTTGAAATTAAATGGTTAAATGGTCAACCTTGTGACTTTACATTTATGTGTTGTATGTCGAGAAAAAAATAACTTATTCTAATGCTGGGTTTAGTAAAAAAATTGTAGTTTACTGTGAGTGAAGAAAAACCGAACTTGTCTTGTTTTTATAGTTTATTATTTGGTAGTGTGTGGTTGTGGACAACGGTATGCTCTAAAGATCTTAAACATTTAAGTGAAATAATTAAAAATCATTAGATATGTGCAATTCATTTGGAAAATACATATAGGTTTAAAACATTCGGAACAATAAATATTGCATCATAGAGAGATTTCGTGGTCGGAGTAAAGTTTCAGTACGTTAAAAAGTATCAAAACGTACCTTAGGAACACTACGAGACAATACCGGGTAATTCGCTGGCTGTTTTTTCTATACATAAGGAAGAGATTTCTGAATTTCCAAACTTCAACAACAAAGTCTTTGAAATGTTTGCCAGTCAGAAGAACAAACGTACCCAACTTTTGCACAAATAATGAAATAATCCCATCTCTTGGTAAGTTTAATTCAAAACTTGTATTATTTTATTCTTTCTGTTTGTATATTTGTTTTGTGATTTTGTAATTCTAGTGATTTTTAAAAATAAGAAAACTTTAATGAATTTAAACTAATGTGTTAACACATCGTGAGAAAAAAATAACTACCGTTAAGCTTTGACCTGGCCCGACCAAAAATATATAACACGCACCACCACTGAAACGTTTATTTCATTTATATAAACGTACATTGATGTATATCATATTATATTTCTACAAATTAGCGAACGATTTCAAAATGCCACATTACCCTGGTTATGTGTAAGAAAGAAAGAGATACCCCAAAATTTCTCTCTCTCTCACAGACACATAGGTGTGAAGACGACATCTCGAAATATAGCACATATCTCTCCATTTTATAAAGAGATCACAGTCAAGACCGTTTGATCGATCCAGAGAATCGTTTCATGGTCTTTGAAACGTTTCTAACTACTCGGCGGTAAGAGAGGGGGCTGTGGGGCAATATGTAGTACTATGTTTACCAATAGGTGTCGCTAGTTTTGCCAATTACTGGTTTTATTTCGAAATGTTTTTTTAAAGAAAAGAGTTGTGGAAAGAGGAAGGAGAAATGATGATTAATGCTGTTGGAATGTTGTGACTGTTAGGTTTTTTTTTGTTTGTGCAGCTCGTGCAAGCAAAGTGATAAGCAAATGTCAAGGAAACAGCGAGCCTAGCCAGCCTACAGTCCACTTACTTTGACGTTACGTATTGCAAATCATTTCCAATTGGTTACTCCAAATTAATAATGCCGGTAATAAGGTACAGGAGATATACCGATGGGCCATTTTGATTTGGGCTGATTCAACTACTTTAAACTATCCATTAAATTCCAAATCATTGGTTCCCAAACTTTTTGATTTGCGTACCACCCCAACAATATCCGTAATTGGGAGTACCACCACGGTACTGAATATTTACTATATTGGTACATTTTTAATGGTGCCCAGGTATATATATAACATATACCACGCGGCTACACTGGCTGTCTGAGCTTGATTCAATGTTTCCACACTTACACACACGTTTTAAATCTGTTTTACTTTTGGCTGGATTTGGTACGAATATATTTATAATATTTGATGAGGCCCCATATGTATTTTCTAGTTTTGTTTGGCTTCTCACAGTGTTCTGCCGGTAATAATTGCACTCACCATAGTTTGGGAACAGCTGTTCTAAATAGTTTTTTTTTGTTCAATTGTAATCAAAAGTTTCAATGAGAAAGTCTAAGGGGACCGAAAAGTTATAATTTGTGAAGACATACAATGGCAAAAATAATCATGTGTAACGGTTCATGATAATAAATAACATCTTAAGCCAATTAATATAAAAACATTTGATTAGTGAGTACTAAATGTTAATAGCTTTGTAATATACACAAATAACGGGTGTAAAATCACTTTTCAAACTTAAATAATACAACAAAAATTAACTATCAGCTTTTGTCAAACAATTTAGAAGAATATTTTGCTCATGTAGGTGTAAAGTAGTAGCTGATGTTTTAAGTGGACTGAATTGTGGTGTAATTATCGATAATGTAGCTGAAATAGTCTCAGGATTAAATTTACTGATAGTAAAAGGATAAATAAATACATCTACCTCACCAATTCAGCTCACAGTGAAACATGGTTTCAGTGGTATTTATCAATGTATGTCAAGGTGCTACAATAGCCGCGTGGCTTCTTTGGTGTTGACTGACAGTTCACAGCTGACTTCTGACAGTCAACATTTAGGTATATACCTAAATTTTGACTGTCAGAAGTGACAGTTGCTAAGCACATGTTTTTGCAGATCATATGGTTTGGCGTGAGGATACATAATTTGGTCTGGTAGCTTTTCAAAGCCGTCGGCTGTCAGCTGTGAGCTGTCAGTCAGCACCAAAGAAGCCACGAAGCTACTGTACGTATAGCACTGAGATACGTTGCGGACGTTTAGAAATCCCGGAGTATTTATGAAGTGGTTTGATAATTTCACCAAAACGTAGTCCAGTTAAAAAGTATAAATTTAAGTTTAAAGTGTTTTAAAAAAAATCTGTGATAGCTTAAACAAACATATAAAACAATCCTACATTATCTTAATATTTTCTGCTGTGACCTTAACAAAACATTGACTTTATCTCAGAATTACACATTTTTTTGTAAAGCGACATCGAATTAAAAAATAAAATAAACTCAAAATTTAAAATTTTTAACTTGTCAAAAACCTGCTGATAATTTTCGCTTACATGTTGGTGAAAACAATATTTTGAAATATTAAACAACTTTTTAGATAATTCGTGATTTCTAAACGTCTACAATATGTCTCATTGCTCTACCATACAGCACCCTTAAGGGGCAGTCATATTTATAATCCCTGGATGCTTGGACCTCGCCAGTTCACCCCTGATAATGTAATATCAAGTTTTGATAGGACAATGTTGTTCCATAAAAAAGGTTTGGTACAGTTGCCAAATTTGACTAATTAGAACGGTATATCATAATAGTGACGCCAATCAAAGATGTGCCACTTTTTAAATTTTAGGGTTATAAACTTATCTACTGACTACGCTAATATTTTAGAGACTAGGGAGGTTATATTTATGGGAAGTGTATCCGCATTTGAGTGGAGGGAGAGTGTAAAACTATTTTGTTTTAACCTCTCAGAACACCCGACCGAGAGTCGAACCTCGATCTCCCCGTCATCGTCAGTCTATAGTCTACTGTGAGAGTAGCGCATTAGACCATGTGGCCACCGAAGCGGGTGTAGCACTTTTTAATTTTAAAAGGCATTAACTTATTTTGTTTTTATTTTTAACATAAAAAACTTATTTCAAAAATTAACCTTTCAACAAAAGGTGTAGTCCTTAGATTAGCTCAGTCGGTAGTGTGTCTGCCTACTGAGCTAAGGGTCCCAAAGTTCCATTCCCGGCATGGCTGAAAATGTATAAGTGGTGAAAATATGGATTTAGCCTTTCACATCGATAAATTAAGGGCCGGGTACTGGATGTTGTGCCTGTTCTAGTCTTAAGATAGCTTATAAGGCATATAAAGCTAAGACAGGCCTAGCTAGCCGGTAGTGAAAAATATATTACTTGAATAAAAAACTGACCACAGGATGGAAACAGACTCTGGATTTACACGTTCGGCGAAAAACTAGCGCAGAACAGAAACGTGTCACGTAACACGCTCTAAGCCAATCACAACATTTCCGCTTAATCTGAGCGAGCTGTTCTGCTGATGTTCAACTATTATCTACTTTGTCCGCTCTGCTCAAGATGTTCGGCACATGAGAACCATATGACAGTGCATGCGCTCTACAGCTAGATACAAGCAGACATCTTCGTTGACCGTTGTGAGGAGATTTGAAATAACTCGTTAATGTAAAACGTGTATCGATGTATTGGATTGAGCCACGACACAGCGTTATTAGATTTGAAAACATCCATTGGGAGAATGATCTAAAATATATGTTTATCCACTAGAAAATAAAATATGTCGGTAATCAGCTGTTTTAAAGCGTTGCAATGCATCATGGGTCAACTTACAGCGAATGAATTGCTGAGCCACTGAGGCAGATTCTGCTTCCTATTTTCGTCGGACGTGTGAATCAAGCTTGATGGAATGTAATGTAAAGTTGTCCTTAGACCACTAAGTCACCTCTGCGTGTGGATTACCGTTGCTATTTTACATAACCATCAAGGCTACCTGTAATACATTTTCTAAACAGTTCTAGATGGTAAAGGTTGAATTTAGATTAAGTGCACCCATAATTACGTGAAGAGATAGTGGTAGGTGATTTATGAGAATTCACTTTACCTTGCCGGGATCCAAACCCCGAACTGATCACTGACAAATAAGACGTGACTGATGCCTTTTTCCGATTGTACAATGATTCATAAAATACACGAATAGTTCCCGAAACACTCCTTAAAACATTAGTTAGGAATCAGACTCCTAAATGTTCGTTAACGTTTGGTTCAGGATTTCATTTTTTTTATTCGCATTTACAATGTTCAACTGTGGAGTACTGTAGCCCCAAGGCTTCTTTGGTGCTGATTGATAGCTCACAGCTGGCAGCTGGTGGCTTTGAAAAGTTACCAGACCAAATTATGTATCCCTACGCCGAACCATATGATCTAAAAAACATGTGTTTAGCATCTATCACTTCTGACAGTCAAAATTTAGGTATATACCTAAATGTTGTCTGTCAGAAGTCAGCTGTGAGCTGTCAGTCAGCACCAAA
>CABFOV010005501.1:0-12770 GCA_902141375.1 Timema poppense
CAAGTGTGTTACACTTACAACACCAGAAAGAGCATCATAATTGCTCCCAAACGAGCGCTTGCACCACGCGCCGTCTGTCACAACTGTTACAAGAGGAATTCCATCTTTGTCCACATCTCCTGCTTCAATGGCTAATCTTCCTTCCTTTGCCGCAGCCTCCATTCCTTGCCATGCAACATCGCGTATGACTGACATTTATTAATTGTTTCTTTAGCCATGCAAGGCATATCAAGTATTGATGTTATTACTTTTAGTTGGCTATAGCTTCGGCCTGTCAATAACATACTGTTCACCCGGGTCATATTCGAATTCATGTATGAATTTTCTTCACTGGGCTTTTCAGAATGTAACTTTTCTATGATTCCACATATATTACACTTAAAATGGTAAACATTTTGCATCCCTTTTCTTTTCTCACGAATAAAATCCATGTTGGCAAATGAACAGTCAAATTGCCTGCTATATCGGTTTATCCTAGCTATTACTTCAAATTGATAAGCAGCATCAAACATTCGACGTCCATTGATAAGCACCCCTGGTGGTTTGATAGATATATCATTATTTTGTGTTGGGTTAAACTTCATTAACTTTTCTTTTTCAGGAGATAAGGAAAGCGGTCTGACGCCATCTAGACAATCATCATTGTCTGAAATGGTGGAAATAATCAAATCATCTGTAGAGTTGGAATTATCATGAGTTTCTACTGATGTTGGTAGTTTCTTTTTAGGCGTACTTGTGCTTATGTCCTGCCAAAATGAGCACCCAAATTCTGAGCTATCTACAAAGTCTGGCTGAAGGATTGTAAATGTTTTTGAGGAAAACCTGCACAGTTTAAAAAATGAATGTAATTAATTAAAATACAACGAATCCTATCAGCACATAACTATTTTATTATTACATTTAACACATTGGTTACTAATAACGAGATTTTGGAGGATGGGGCTGAGGAAAATTAACTCAGAGGAAATTTTTAAATAAAAAGTTAATAAGGAACGATTAATATTATTAATGATAGGATTTTTATTTAGCATCGCGTCTTACTACCCGTTTGGGTTATACGCTTAAATACTAACTACGCTAATGTATTAGGAATTGGGAAGGTTGAATTAGAGGAAGTGAACCCGCATTTGCGTGGAGAAATAGTAGAAAAATATTTAGGAAAAACCACCCCAGTTCACCCGACTGAGATCTGAACCTCGATCTACCCGTCCTCAGCAGTTGAGCTCAACACGACTAGCGCGTTAGCCAACTACGTCACCAAGGCGGGTAATCATAGAATTCAATTTTTAATAAATTTGACCCGCCTCGGTGACGTAGTTGGCTAACGCGCTTGTCGTGTTGAGCTCGACTGCTGAGGACGGGGAGATCGAGGTTCGAATCTCGGTCGGGTGAACTGAGGGTAGTTTTTCCTAAATGGTTTTCCACCACTCTCCCTCCACGCAAATGCGGGTTCACTTCCTCTAATTCAACCTCCCCAATTCCTAATCCATTAGAGTAATTAGTACTTAAAGCGTATAACCCGAACGGGTAGTAAGACGCGGTGCTAAATATTATTATTATGTTAATAAATTTGGCAGGTTGTGGTAATTGGGCGTGAAAAAACATAGATATATATGATTTGATATAATGATAATCTAGGCACTATAATTTGAATCATAAATAGAAAAAATTTTGGTAATAAACAAGTTATTTTATCTTATGATGACAAATATGATGTATCATTAAAATTTCAACAAACATCTAAAAAGTTTCAAACATATTAAAAATGTGGACTTTTGAGTCAATTTACATAAAAACAATGTTAAGATAAAAATGATGTAAATATGCATATATTAATTGTCTTGTATTAAATTGGGAATTTGAACAGAATTACTTGTAAATTGAAGTTATACAGAATGAAAAAATATATGTAAAAATTGAATGGATTTATCTCTTTAAAATTATAGAAGTCGATACATACTCTAAAATATATTGACCTTGAAAAAAAATCTTACAAGTTAAATAAGGTTGCAAATTAATATTCTAGAATGCACTGCAATCTTTAAAGAGAATGAATAGTTTATTATTATTATTATTATTATTATTATTATTATTATTAGCACAGCGTCTTACTACCCGTTCGGGTTATACGCACTTACACTAATTAGGATGATTGTGAGATGAAATGGAGGACCTACAGTTTAACAAGGAATCCGAGCCACGGTGGAGACCTGGCATTCCCCACATTCACAAGATGTGATTAATACACGTCTTGTCAGAGGTGAAGGAAGGGTTTGGAAATCAGATAAATCTGTGCCGGGACCGGGGATCGAACCCCGGCCGCCAGCATAGAAGTCTGACACCTTACCCCTAGACCGCCAGGTAACCAATGAATAGTTCATGTTTAAGAAAATACTTTTACAGCGCACTTGAAAAGAGAATTAGACCACTAATGACAAATTCCAGTTTTTGTGGATATAATTCCAGTGGATACAATTCTGAATGTTCACAAAAGTAGTTTATTACAAAACTATCAGAATGGATACAATTCAGCTCCCCCAAAAGATAGGCAAGTCACTTCTATTAAGAGAATATAGCTGTGTGAGGCTGAAGATTTTTTTTATGATGAATGGAATGAAAAATGAAATGAATAAATATGAAAGGAAAACTCTTACACTAGGGATCACCTATTTTGTTCCCCCCCCCCTTTACCCCTTCCATAACCCCCACTTTCCGGCGACAAGGTGTCAAGGTTCTAAGGGGGGTCCTTTTAGTCACCTATTATGACAAGCAGGAAATACTGCATACTTCACACTGCCCCGCAGTGGTAAACTATGTTTAAGTAAAATAATATATTGGTATGTAAGTAGGGCCTACCTTCATGTTCAATTATTTGTGAAGGATAGAGGAAAGAATTTTCCTCCGATGGCCCCTCTGCAAAATCTGCGAGCAATAGAAAATATTATTTAGAGAATATATTTTTAAGTTAGGATTAAAATTAATAATACGTTTACAGGTAGGCCTACCCTAATTACTTTCAAAATTACTTATCAATTAAACTTGAACCTGCCTCGCTGGCGTAGTTAGCTAACACGCTTGTATGTTGAGCTAAACTGCCGAGGAAGGGGAGATCGAGTCCTGAATCTTGGTTGGGTGAACTGGGGAGTTTCCTAAATGCTTTTCCACTCTCATTTGATGCAAATGCGAGTTCACTTCCTCTAAGTTCAACCTTCCCAATTCCTAACCAATTAGAGTAATTAGTACTTATGAGTATAACCCGAACGGGTAGTAAAACGTGGTGCTAAATTAAAAGAACAAACATAAAATTAGATTAAATATTATATCCCCCTCCCCACCCGACATCGGGGTCTAGAACTAAAGAGTCCTACACGGGGGAGTTTTAAGCTTTTAGGAGGTTAAGACCGCAGACTAAAACTGTTTAGAAAACAATTTTCTCTTCAAACTACAATATTTCAGACTTTGCATAAACAATTTGTTTAGTTTGACGCACTGGACTTGCTGAACGGTAATTTTAGTTCAATTGTGAAGCTCCAAACTAAACATAATCAAAGTAATGTGTATTTATGTAAGCCTACAAATATAAAAAAAATGTTTTTTTCCAGTGGCGGCTCGTATATAGGCACTGCGGAACTGCAGTAATCCCTATTTCCACTTGATATTATCGATAACATTTAATGTAATGAATACTTTTTTCTTTAATTCTTTATTTATTTTTGTAGTACAATATATATTCCTTAAGCTTAATGTCAGTACTTCAGTAACCATCCCCCAGTTTATGAAAAATATACAAAAATCTGAGTATGGAACTGTGCGCTTGACAGTGCCAGCAACTTGGTGTTTGACTGTTGTGCGCATGCACACATAATAAGGGGTGGGGAGGAAGGCGGGACTGCCAGGTAGAGAGAGCACTGTTGCTCTCGCAGTGCCGGATCTGGCGTGATGATGGAAGGAATATTTTTTTTTACTCAGCGTGTATTGTGCTTAAAAATTGTGTACCATATTCTTGAATGTGATAAATTGTAGAGGAGTGTAGAATTAGATTATTACTCTGCTTCCAGCTATTCATTTTTTTTTCTGTTCTTTTATTTAACAGAAACACTAAATGCGTTTGTAGTACTTTCAATGGAGAAAAATTTCCTCAATTGTGATCCAGAGATCAAGGAAAAAATTGTTGAACTTTTTGCGCTAATTAAAACAAGAAGAATGGATTGCATGTTTAAATGAATAGATCAAGCTTGAACTGTAACAATTTAAGTTAAAGTAAGAAAAAAATGTTTGGTTTTTTTCTTAAGATTTTATCAAGTTCCTGAATAAATTTTCTTTTTATACATGTTTTTTTTTCCTTTTACACAATTTTAAAACAAAGACTAAAAATTTTTTCTTTAATTCTTTATTTATTTTTGTAGTACAATATATATTCCTTAAGCTTAATGTCAGTACTTCAGTAACCATCCCCCAGTTTATGAAAAATATACAAAAATCTGAGTATGGAACTGTGCGCTTGACAGTGCCAGCAACTTGGTGTTTGACTGTTGTGCGCATGCACACATAATAAGGGGTGGGGAGGAAGGCGGGACTGCCAGGTAGAGAGAGCACTGTTGCTCTCGCAGTGCCGGATCTGGCGTGATGATGGAAGGAATATTTTTTTTTACTCAGCGTGTATTGTGCTTAAAAATTGTGTACCATATTCTTGAATGTGATAAATTGTAGAGGAGTGTAGAATTAGATTATTACTCTGCTTCCAGCTATTCATTTTTTTTTCTGTTCTTTTATTTAACAGAAACACTAAATGCGTTTGTAGTACTTTCAATGGAGAAAAATTTCCTCAATTGTGATCCAGAGATCAAGGAAAAAATTGTTGAACTTTTTGCGCTAATTAAAACAAGAAGAATGGATTGCATGTTTAAATGAATAGATCAAGCTTGAACTGTAACAATTTAAGTTAAAGTAAGAAAAAAATGTTTGGTTTTTTTCTTAAGATTTTATCAAGTTCCTGAATAAATTTTCTTTTTATACATGTTTTTTTTTCCTTTTACACAATTTTAAAACAAAGACTAAAAATTTTCTGGAGCAGCACCCCCACTAATTTTAGTTACGAGCCGCCACTGGTGTTTTCAATATTATTATTATTATTATTATTATTATTATTATTATTATTATATATTTTATTCAGAATGCAACTTTTGAGTTGGGCAATCTTGGAAGGACATTGACAAGTGGGGAAAAGGGTGCATGTAACTAAAGAGGTTGAGAACCACTGGTGTAAGGTGTTACTTGCGCTTTACCACCATTGATGAAGAAGTCGAGGTTCGAATCCTGTCCGGATGTACCGGGATAAAAAGTAACATTTTAGAAGGAAGGAACGTTTAGAAAATACAAACATGTCTCTTAACAGTCAACATTGATAACATGTTAACATATTATTGTTAACTTATAGTTATTGATAACATCTATCAGGAATGACATCTGTAGACCACATAGCTTGACGAATGAATATATTATGAAAGTAGACCTAGTAACTGTTCTGTTAGTTAAGGCTCTTCGTATGAATACTGGACTGTAAATGTTGACATGTGATTTGTCACAGCGCTTTTCCCCTCCTCTCTTCATGCCAATGCGGGCTACTCCCTTGTGACCAATCAGAGGCGAATGTTGACCTACATCACCCACTTTCCAACTAAGTATGCAGAAGAATGTGTCTGACCTTGAGACGAGCCCCAGTCTCTGATTGGCTGCCGAGATGGGAGTGAGGCTAGAGTTCATACACATGGAGTTATACACTGCATTCTGGACAAGTTGAGAGAGGACTCGCGGACTCGCCCAAACTACATCACAGTGGTCTCCCTCAGTCCGCGCGCCGTTATAAGACAGTACACACATGTCTCTCCCTCTCAACTTGTCATGTATACCGTGTACCGAGGCTCAAGCTAGTCTGTTCCAATCGTCCTCTCAACCTACCTCATACGCACTATGATACTCTCGGTGAATCTGTAGTCAGCGGTTGTTCAGTGTTGTCTAGTCAATGGCGGTGCAGAGACAAGTATTTCCTTAAGTGCGGCTCATATAATAATTAGTATATTATCTTTGAGGAACATGGCGAAACTAATTTATAAAAATGCATCCAAGACATTTACAAAATGTGAACTAAACCAAGTATGTGTTTATACGTTACATAATTCTCATGTTTATTTATCTTGTGTGCTCAGTTCTAGTAAACAAATATTGCAGTTCTATATGTAGTTACGATAAATAATAATAAATTAAAATTATCTTGAGTTTAGCTACGATTAAGTACAATAGTATATGTGATATTTTACACACAGCGAGAAGCAATCGTCAATATGTTTGAAATGTTACACATTACTTTTATCAACAAGTAGCAACTCAATTCATTAATATTATCTTTAACGATATGATTATATTCCATTAGTGTGCTTGTAACATAAGTGTGGCCCGTACCCGTTTTCACAAGGTATAAGGCGTCAGGTTCGCAATACTGGATTATCAACGTGTTTGGGGGGAGGCTTGGATGTTTGAATTTCGGCCGGGAGAATAGGTGGTTTCTTTCACCCGATATCTTTTTTTGTATCTTTGATAACTATGTTTCCATGCACTTAATAACTCGTGCACGCGTGATTTTCCCCCATCCTCCTAGCGACAGGCTATATAACAGGAGTAAGGGAAATGAATGTTGAGGAATTGTACAGAGGTCCACGCCTGGAGAGAGCATACGAAAACAAAAAAACACGTTTCGGCAAAATGCACAGATCTAAGTGTGTATATATATACACCCCCTGATTAAGGTAAGAAATGCATTTTGCAAGGACAACATTTTATCCTACCTAAATACTGCTATACAGTAGGATTCTGGTATGAAATAAGGCCTTTCAAAATGGATAAAGTCAGGAATCGAACCTCGTATTCTGGTATCGCACATCTACCTTTGTAGGACAAATGTATAGGAGAGCGTGACTTTCTGTTTGTTAATCAAATAGGTTGTTTGTTTGTGGTTGATTAGTCTGTTAAAGTGTCGGCTATATTATCCGTGAACTAAACTGTAAGTCAGTGACACGAATGACCCTCTGTTGTTTCTTTATAGCATGTAACTGACTAAAACCACCAACAAACCTTTCATTCCCACATCTCCGATCTAATCATCTAACGCGTCATTTTCGCTACAGGTTGGATTGCAGATGACGTAGTTATCGGGGTTCAAATCCCAGTTGGGTTTACTGAGGGTGGTTTCCCACTCTCTCTCTACGCAGATGTGGGTACATTTTCTATAAACTCTACCTTATTCATTCTTATCGCGTCAGCGTAATTAATGTGTGTACAGCGAGAACTGGTGACAAGGTCTGGGTGAAATTTTTTATGTACACATACATGAAGTCGTCACTTGCTCCGCGACAATTTGTCAGATAAACTTTGGTGGCTTTAGGCGAGGTTTGCGGTTTTCCCAAGAATAATTAAATAAATGCGCCAGTTTTTACCTGGAAAGAGGTCGGGTAACTACATTTTACTACAAGAACAACAACTAAAGCTCATACCGCAAATGTATATTTTTATAAAAATCGAACGAACCCCATTTGAAATTGTTTGTCCTGCTTTACCTGTGTTATCAGCTGGCCTATAGACTGGAGGTTGTACCTTATCACTTGCAGAGATAACAGCTCATTGAGCGAGCTTACTGTACCGGGAGTTTCTAAACAACTGGACAAGCGTTCCAGCACTTGTGAGGATACAAAACCAGACGATGGGAAAACTACACCCTATACAACTAGTCAGTATCGAGCCACAGTCTCTAGAGCTCTCTTGCCAAATATCAACTGTCTGGGTTGATTAGTGATCAAAAAATACCCCCTCCCAGTTAATAGAAAATGTATTGAATTATTGAGTATATTAAATTAAATATTTTCTGAACTACTTCTGTAGTTGAAAGTTTATTTGCTCAGATTTGTATAATTAGACTACCCTCAAATATTTTATTAATTGTATTTCTTAGTTAGAAACAATTTTAGACATTAAATAATGTTATCTGAAAATCAAATAATATAATTTAAGATAGGTTTTACTTAACTCCATTTTTCATTTTAATTCTCTTTAGATTTCTTTAAGGGCTTGCTGCGTTTTTATTTCAACAGGTATTCCAGTCAAATAATGTCGGTGACTTGAACAATGAAGTTAATATTTTGTATTTTTAGGATAAGTGGGTAAAATAGTAGCCTAATGTAGGTGTTACAAACCCCGCTCCATGGTGACACGACTTGATGTTTCGTGTGTTAGGTGTTGATGGTGTGCAGGCAGTTGACCAGCTTAGATCTGTACGACACGGACCCCATCAACATTCACGAGAGTCGCTTCGACAAGATTCTTGTCGCTAACAGGGGCGAAATCGCTTGTCGTGTCATCGGCACGGCCCGTCAAATGGGCATCAAGACAGTGGCAGTCTACTCGCTCGCAGACTATAACTCGGTGAGTCATGCTGAAATCACAAGCAACTTAACGTAAAGGATCTCCTCGTGGGTTTGATGCCGTAATCACGATCAACTTAACGTTAACTTCACGTAACTTAATGTAACGTTCACTTAAAGTTAACTTAACTTATGTGTGATCACGATTCACTTAACCTAACAACTCGAGCCAAACATATGCATTCTCGAGTATGGTCTGTGGTTTTGTACTATTTGTAAAGTGATGATCTGTGAATGTTTTCAGTTTTCAATCAATATAATAAATATCTGTTATTGAACTTTTTTGATAAATTTAGTTCCCTATAGTTTAATTATTTTGTTTCAATGTTTGATCACTAGAACTTACGCTAAAGAGCAAACATTGGTCATAATATCAACAAATGAATTACTAAATAGCCCTGTTGTCGTCACTCGCATAATGATTGGCTGACTAGATCTCGTGATACCCTTCAAGTAACGTAAAGTAAAGTTAAAGACCTCCCAAGACATCTCTTACGTTAAGTTAACTGCAAGTCAACGTTAAGTTAAGTGCATCGTGATCGATTCCATTTAAACACACGAGGAGGTCCTTTACGTTAAGTTGATCATGATTTCGGCAATAATGGAAGCGATCACGATGTAGTTATCTTAACGTAAGAAATGTCTTGGGAGGTTTTTTTACTTTAAGTGAACGTTACTTAAATGGTATCGCGCGATCTAGCCAGTCAATCATTATGCGAGTAACATATACAGGGCTATTTAGTAATTCATTTGTTGGTATTATGACCAGTGTTTACTCTTTAGTATATGTTTTAGTGACCAAACATTGAAACAAAATAATTAAACTAAAATAGGAAAGTTAAATTTATCAAAAAAATTTAGTAATAGATATTTAATTAGATCGATTGAAAACTGTAGACATTCACAGATCATACTCGAGAATGAAGATGTATGGTTCGAGTTGTTACGTGAATCGTGATCATACATCTGTTTTCTTAAGTTACGTTAACTTTGAGTGAACGTTACCTTAAAGTTAAAGTTGATCGTGATCCCGGCATCAAGGTCCGTCTATATATTGTTTGCGCCGAGGGATTGGCGACAACACGGCCGACTGCTTCGTTTCCCGCGCTCAAACTACTTGTAGCTACCACAACGCCCACAGAACATCAGTGACCAACCTAACTTTGTTTCCACTAGATATAGTTTAGTTCATTGCGAGCCAAAAATAATTAAAGGCTAATACAGTTTAAGCCTTATTTTATTTTGTGCATCTTTTTAGTGATTTTTTCTTTAAAAACGCGTCTTACATCTGTATTTAGGTTAGTATGCTATATGTACTACCTAATTGAACCATGAGTCAGGCATGAGGAAGCTTGAATTGAGGAAGTGTACCCATGTCTGTGTGGAGGAATAGTGGAAAACCACCCTCAGTTCACCAGACCGAGCTTGAACCACGGATCACCCTTGCATAGCAGTCTAGTCTATTACGTAAGTGACACCTTGACCATGGGTTCACAGAAGCAGGCAGGTCAATATATTTTGAATGTTAAATAATTTTAAGTAAACTAAACTTTAATTTATCTGCCAAGAGGCACTAGCCCTCCATGTGTATAAATAAAATGGACATTATAAATTATTAAATATACCTTTAAAATATTACCTACCTTTTCTAAAATAAGGATTGAGAAATAAGAATAATAAATTGTCATCTAAATTTAGATGAGTAATTTATTGGAATAAAATTCAAATAACTTCCTTCGATTATATTGTCCAATTTACTTTGACTTTGTAATTTATTATTTCAGCGTCAAATGGCTCAAGCGCACAAGTTTAAGCACCTTAGTATCAGTAATAGGGTACTGCATTGGTGTTTGTGTATTTCCAGCGCCACGTGTTTTTGGCGGATGAGGCGGTATGTATAGGTCCTGCGCCCTCCACCCAGTCCTACCTCAACATCGACAAGCTCCTGGAGGCTGTGAAACAGACAAAATCTCAAGCAGTACATCCAGGTTATGGGTTCCTTTCGGAGAATGCAACTTTCGTGCAGGCTCTGGTAAGAATTTGCCCTTTCTCTGTTCTTTATTATACATAGATGTAACATACAAAGCTTACATTCATGTATTTGTACATAAAATCATGTGATCTGCAGTTGTCACATGTGATAGATGTTATCAATAACAATAATAATATTACTATCCATGTTGACCATAATAAAAAATGTTTTTATTTTATAAAAGTCCCTTCCTGTTTTTTTCTCTTTGCATTGCACCTAACTACCTGTCTAGGCTTATTGTATTTAATTCCACTACTGGGGTATGAATGAGACAGGCATAATTCCTAGGAAATGTTGTAACCATAGTGGCTTGAAGAGAAAGGAAAACTGTTTAAGTTAGTGGGAAAAAACTCACTCAGAACACAGTGACTGGGAACCAAACTCTGACCGTTCTGTCACCAGCAAACCAGACTATAATTATGTTTAGTCTGTGTACCCCACTAAGCGGGGGTCTTACTGTCCTATAGTTGCGGGCTCTCAAGGAACAATCACTCACATTCCATGTGTAATAAAACCAAGGTGGTTCCTGGGAGGCAAAGAAGTGTAGTCTTGTGTTTTTTGTAGGAAAGAGAGGGTGTGGCGTTCATCGGCCCGTCTGTGGACTCTATCAACGGCATGGGGGACAAACTTGAGTCCAAGAGGCTGGCCGCGGCCGCAGGGGTGAACACAATACCAGGCAAGGGGCCGACTAATTTTGATACTGGTTAAGATATCTGAGAGGTGATTGCCTGGGTATCTCAGCTGGAGCGACCACTGATAAACCTGTCACTCAAGGCTTTTTTACTATACCCTTTAAAGTAGTAATATTATGATACAAAAATAATAATTAGATTAATATAAACTTAAAAAAAGAGGTACAGTGTTCAAATTACTGCACACTCCATCTAACCTTTATGCTCACATTCTCTCCTTGACAGTCTATGTACAGTCTGTGTTATTCATGAAGGAGAGATTGTTATCTCTCAGTATATTTGAGGTGTACATAGAGCTTTGAGATGGTCATTACAAGTCTATAATAATGAACTTCATTATCATTCAATGTGCATTAATTAGAACCTGGGTGGATTAATTAATAGAGCTATCAGTATGGAAAGTCAAATATAAAAAGCTCCACTTCTGGTCAAACTGTAGTAAAATTATAAATTACATTATAATGTAGTAGAGTGTAAGCTGTTTCCTCCTCTTGTTGTATTGCATTGGACCTTCTCCCCTATTTAACATTTATACACACCAGACCTCGTTAATTGGAACTAATCGAGACCAACGCTTATTCGGATTAACCAACAGAATACAGGGATACAGTATTTTCATGAATTTTAAATTACAGTTGAATGAGTTTAGTTAAATGTTCATTTATTTAACTGATGTGTAGCACATAATATGTACTGTAATTATTGTTAGTTACAGGAAAGCACATGATGTTAACTACAAACACATAAATATTAACATTTATTATCAGATAGCACTGTTTATTACATTTTTCTTTTAACTTCGAGCTTGTTAACTAGTAAAATATTGTTCATTTGACTTATACTTTTTACCCATTTTCTGAAAAATGTTTGGATTATCCAGAATTTCGGACTACAAGGGTTCGATCCAATAGGGTTTTGCTGTACATAAGCTGTAATAGCTTTGATCCTAAAATCAAATACCATTTAGTCAGAAAATAATTTGAACACAGGAATCAAACCTGAAACTACACACAGTCAATATTTAGGCGACATTTTATGATAAAAATGAACAATGGGACCTTCTCTCTTGTTCTCATGTTCACATCACATCAGGCAAACTATGTGTGTGTCCCCTGGTATTCAATCAGTCGCAACTCCTGCACACATGAATATAAACAAGTCAATGTGTGTTGTCAGGCTACGATGGAGTGGTGAAGGACGCAGAGCATTGCGTCTTTCTAGCTCGAGAGATTGGCTACCCGGTCATGGTGAAGGCGTCAGCGGGAGGAGGAGGGAAGGGGATGAGGATCGCCCGCAACGACGACGAGGCAAGGTCAGAAGGTCATCGCTCAGCATTTTATCTGTCGTTGACCCAACTGAGGGTCCAAGGTTCATGCCTTGATAATGTTTCTATGCTGAATTACTGTTATAATCTTCTCATTAGAACATATTGGTGGCATTAACATATTAGTTTACGTAGTATCTAATTTATTTAGGTCGTATTGGTGTAAATTTGCTAACCTTGGCTTTGTAATAAACCAGTAGCTCTCAAACATTTTTTAGCTTGTCATTTGGAGAAATCTTATTGGAGGGGGG
>CABFOV010005501.1:12894-30679 GCA_902141375.1 Timema poppense
TGTCAGGTAATCAAAGAAAATTTCTCTCAGTCTCCTCAAACATTCCTCGCGTTGTTTAGTTTTCTTGTGATTTTTCTAATTTTCCTTTGAGAGCTGCTCGCAAAGTTCTACACGTACCTCTGAGTGTGGGCGCACCCCAGTTTGAGAGCCACAATAATACACTACTTAGATACACACAACCAATTCACCATTTTTAAATAATATTCATGTTGATTCTTTACTTTGTTTTTAAATAACGTCGAATAAAGATTAGTATCAATATTGTGATAAAATAGAAGACCAAGACATTTTAGTCTAATACATTAAATATAGGAAAGTTTAAAAATGTTAAATGTACGTCACTTGATAGACGTTATTGGAATGATAGCTTTGTGTACCATTAGGGTTGGCTCAGTGGCCACCAATCAATACTCTGATATACGGGGCTAGGGTTCAATCCTCCAGGGGGCTGGAGGTCAATCCTTATAAGGTCCAGTCAGGGTAATTTTTCCACTTAGTCATTTTCTTTGTTGTAACAAGCACATGCTGGGCCGTTTTATTAAAATTCACTCGGCCTCTTTATCTCTTTTTAGAGAAAATGTGCCTGGAAATTTAATTTAAGAATTTGTTTCAATTCATGTTGAAAACAAAATCAAATTAATTAATTCAAGCTCTGATTTTCATTAAGGAACTAATTAAAATGTATGCCAATTTCTCTGAAACTTAAAAACTTACACTTAAACTTATACTTTCAAAATAATAATTTGGTGTTTATAAGTGGTTTTACAAATAATCGCATAGTTTATTTTATAATTATTTTCAGGTTAGTTTTTAAAATAATCACATCCTTTAATAAAAAAATCTTCAAATCATAAATAATTTTTAGAAACATATTAAATCACCTTGTTATAACATTTGTTTCTAAATGATGAATGTAAAATAAATGTTAACATTATATAAGTTTTTCAAAATAAAGGATTTTTTCAGTCAGCTATTTTTATCATATGATTGAATGTGTATCTGGCAAGTTTCTTTAAAAAAATAACCATATTAAACTGACACACTCTAGAAAAGATAAACCATTAATAGTAAATATCAGGAACTACATTGTGCTCAGAAATTACATCTGAAATCTAGAATAAAAAAAGCTTTAAAAGCTAAAGTGTGCAAATTGAATTTAGTAATCACTTTGTAATAAATAAAATGATAGAATATTAGGAAAATGGTAGAGCATAAATAAAAGTAAAAACACTAACACATATATACACACACTTCCATATTTTGATGCTATTTTAGCATCTTCCTCAGGAAGTAGTAGTAGTAGTAGTAGTAGTAGTTAGGACAAAGAGGATGTTGTCTTCAATGATACCATCTTGATTGGTATAGATGAAAATATCTCTGGTGGAATTGAAATTATCTGAATGTTTCTCTATTATCCTGTGGATGGTAAGTGGTGCTAGTGTAGCAGTCCTCATGCAACATTTCTTTCTCTGACCAAACAAAAATCTCAACCGTTAACGATAATTTTTTTTAACCTATATCTAACTGAAGCCACCAAACTCCAAGACAAATTATTTCACTCATCAAGGTTACACTATTGTCCAATCCTGGTTCCATTCATCATATCAACCATTTTCTTTCTCCTTTCAATAGATTGTTATAAAAATATGCTGCCATCAAACTGAAGAAATTATTTAAACTTTATCTCGCTGAAATACAAAATTCCAGACCCATAGGCCTCCTTGAACATATCCCCATCACTAAATGCCCACTAATAGGTATGAAACCAAGTGTAGCCAGCCTGCTGGGAATAGCCAACCCTATGGGATCCCTGCCCAAACTACCCAACAGACAACCCATACAACCACCACAAACCACAGTTAAAACTTCACCTGTTCTTAATATATCCAACCACCAACTGTCTAAGTCGGAAGAAGAAGGTTCTATCCAGAGGCCTAACTTTCTGTCCTACCAAACGTCCAGACCACTTCAAGCTGCCTAAGAAACTTTTTCAGAAATCTAAGGCTTAGACACTTCTTTTAAAATATTTCCGCCACCGACAAACCAACCACATCAAACATTTCCGCCACCGACATACCAACCACATCAAACATTTCCGCCACCGACAATCCAACCACATCAAACATTTCCGCCACTGACAAACCAACCACATCAAACATTTCCCCCACTGACAAACCAACCACATCAAATATTTCCGCCACCGACAATCCAACCACATCAAACATTTCCGCCACCGACAATCCAACCACATCAAACATTTCCGCCACCGACAAACCAACCACACCAAACATTTCCGCCACCGACAATCCAACCACATCAAACATTTCCCCCACCGACAAACCAACCACATCAAACATTTCCCCCACCGACAAACCAACCACATCAAACATTTCCCCCACCGACAAACCTACCAAGTCAACTACAACCAACCAGTTTCTAAGCGAATTTTCACCCCTTTCCAACTGGGACCCCCCTTCTCTACTAGCTGATCATCAGATTGAAATGTATATTAACTTTATACTTCAGAAAGTTTCAGATCCAAATCTATACAAAACGCTCTCCACAACCCACAATCTAACGTGAACAACACCAGCCATAAAATACATTCAACAAAATCAGAACATCAACTACTGGCTGACAAAGGACCGTAGTAATGAACAAAGATGATTACATCACAGAAGTGCACAGACAGCTTTCAGACTCATCTAGATACCGAAAAATTGAGTATGATCCCACTATAAAATTTGTCGACCAGCTTCAAGAACTAATCACTAGAGAGTCCAACCGACAAAACCTGTCTCCACCCATCGTCCAGATTCTTCTATCAAAAAACCCAATAACGCCAAAATTCTACATGCTTCCAAAAATTCACAAAGATACCGTACTACCACAAGGAAGGCCTATTGACTCCAGCTGCATATCCCTTACAGAAATAATTTCAGCCAATGTCGATCTACAGATGCAACCATTTGTTACCGGACTACCATCCCACATCAAAGACACCAACCATTTCCTTCAAAAATTCAATAACCTACCACAACCTTTGCCTCAAAGTACCATACTTGTCAACCATCAATGTTGTGTCATTGTATACCAACATTCCTCATGTTCATGACCTGACTGCTGTGGAACATTTTCTCAACAAGAGTTCAATCAATACCACACCTGCAAAATCATTTATTCTTGATCTCACCAAATTTATACTAGAAAATAACAACTTTCAATTCATGGATCAGAACTTTATTCAAACCAAAAGCACAGCAATGGGTACAAGGATGAAACCTTCATATGCCAATCTCTTCATGGGCAAACTGGAATAAACATTTCTTGATCACCAAATTAACCAACCACTTTGCTGGCTTCACTTCATCAATGCCATATTCATGGTGTGGACAGCTGGACATGACAATCTAACCCTATTTTTAAACAACCTAAACTCCTTTTTGGCTCTGAAGTTCACCTCAAATCAATTCCACGAACAGGCGAAATTTCTTGATGTGAACACTAGGCTGTCAGATAGTCACTTCAAAATTTCGATACATCTTAAACCCACTAATAGACAACAATATCTGCATTTTGATAGCTGCCCTCCATTCAACACTAAAAGATCTCTCCCATACAGTTTGGCCATACGGGCTCACCGCATCTCCTCCGATCCAGAAAGTCTTCAAAACCACCTTGAAAACATTCAAGAAGCCTTTATGGAGAGAGGATACCCTAAACCTCTCATTAATAACTTACTTCGACTAACTGAAACTCCACAATCACCCAAACCATAAAAACCAGATACCATACCTCTAATGACTAAGTACTACCCTGGCTTACAAAAGATAAACAAAATATTAGCGTCAGGTTTTCACATATTGAAAGCATTCAGCCGTACCAACAATATTATCAAAAAACCACCAGTCCTTGTGTATAAACAGCCTCCATTAGTCAGAAATCTTCTGGTACAACCTAAACTCAAAACTGAAAACTATACAACCTTCATTCAACCACAACAAGGCTCTGAGCCCTGTAACAAAACAGCTTGCAAAACCTGCCAAATACATCATCCAGCAGTCACTTTCTCAAGCAACATCACCAACTCCATCTATACCATCAAAGGCAATCACACATGTGAGTTCAGTAACCTAATTTACCAACTAGAATGCCAACAATGTATTGCACAATATGTTGTCCTCTCCACTGAAACTCTCCGTAAACAAATGAATGGACACCGCCATGACACAAAAATCAAGAATTAAGAAAAACCAGTTTCAGCACACGCCTCCACTCATAACCTCAACTTTGAGGACTGCTACACTGTCAAGGTGTTAAAATCATTTAACAAGACACAATGTAATATGTCTCAGTTAAGAAGATGGGAACTGGCACATCAATGGATCACAAAGTCTAGAAAACCACCCAACCTAAATATTTGCTAATTTCAATCCAGAGGCTACACTAGCACCACCTACCATCCACAAAGTAATAGAGAAACACATAGAGAATTTCAACTCCACCAGAGAAGTTTTCATCCTTACCAATCAAGTTGGCATCACTAAAGACAACATCCTGTTTATGCCGGGATCACAATCAACTTAACGTTAACCTAAAGTTAACTTAACGTAACTTAACGTAAAGGATCTCCTCGTGTGTTTAAATGGAAGCGATCACAATGCAGTTAACTTAGCGTTGACTTGCAGTTAACTTAATGTAAGAGATGTCCTGGGAGGTTTTTTACTTTAAGTGAACATTACTTGAGAGTATCACGTGATCTAGCTAGTCAATCATTATGCGAGTGACGTCTACAGGACTATTTAGTGATTCTTTTGTTGGTATTATGTCCAATGTTTACTCTTTAGCATAAGTTCTAGTGATCAGACATTGAAACAAAATAATTAAACTAAAATAGGAAAGCTAAATTTATCAAAAAAGTTTTGTAGTAGATATTTATTCTATCGATTGAAAACTGTAAATATTTACAGATCATCACTGTACAACTAGTACAAATCACAGATTATACTCGGGAATTAAGATGTTTGGCTCGAGTTGGTGAATCGTGATCATACATCTGTTTTCTTAAGTTAAGTTAACTTTAAGTTAACATTACGTTAAGTTGATCGTGATCCCGGCATTAGTCTAAGTACTACTTTCTGAGGAAGATGCAATTATAGCATCGAAATACCGAAGTGTGTGTAAATATGTGTTAGTGTTTTTACTTTTATTTGTGCTCTACCATTTTCCTAATATTCTATTATTTTATTTATTACCATTGGTCAATGCACTTTATTTCATCCATACAACTCAGTAATTAGTAACTCACTTGCACTAGAATGGACTGTCAATAACGGGAAGGTCGAGGGTTCGAATCCTAGTCGGGTGTACTGATTGCAGGTTTTTACTATATTATTTACAACTTTCCCTCCATGAAAATATAGATACACTTCCTTTAAATTCAACCATCCTCATAACTTACACATTAGGGCTTATACATGTAACCCAAAGATATGTCGCGGGGATAAAATAAAGAGTAATCAGTAAACGTTTTTTGTTTTTCTTTCAAAGAAGATCACAAAATAAATAAAAGTTAAATAAAGCTCTTTTTGGGTTTTATACTTGGTTCATGTGATTGAATGTTTAATTTCGTGTTTTTCAAGGGAAGGATTCCGACTTTCGACTCAAGAGGCAGCCTCTAGTTTTGGAGATGATAGAATGATCGTTGAAAAGTTTGTGGACAAACCGAGACATATTGAGATACAAGTGAGTGCAAATTATTTATTAAATTAAATGTCAGACATTGGGGGTGAGGACTTGTTGAAGACCCGGTACCTGTATTGTACCTCTGAGGACTGTTGAGGGTCTACTCTGACTGGGGGACTTGTATCTCTGTCACAGGTACTGGGCGATAAGCATGGGAATGCCATCTTCTTGAATGAGAGAGAGTGCAGCATTCAAAGAAGGAACCAGAAAGTGATAGAAGAGGCACCCAGGTGAAGGTCATTCCCTTATCACATACAGTAGAACACCGAGAATAATGTACTGTATATATGAAACTATCACTCATTGGTTTAATTCATGTAAGAAAAATAGGAACAAACCCAATATAGCTTTTACAATGAAAAGAGGAACACAGTTCACACTTTACACTGCTGACACTGGACAAACAAAGTCTACCTCTTGAAGAGAAACGAACCTTACCCCCTAATCTTTCGATGTTTTGTTCTTTTTGAACTTTAATGGGAATCTAGAAACATGCAACATAACTAACAAAACAGCCAATGAAGGTAATAAAAAGGATATTGGTAAAGACTCACAATAGGAATTGAAGTGCAAGGAAAGGAGTTGAAAGGTATTCACCTGGAAAGAGACTGGGAAATCACCACAGCTCTAGCTCTTTGTCATCTTGCCAGCCGATCAGCGACAAGCTGAGAGGAACATTTTCCATCTAATAACTCTCTCCATAAGTGCTTGAGATAGTGTATATTGTGTACTTTAGTTCATGAACAAACTGTCATTAAATAAATAAGATAAAAGTGTAGAAAATGAAGTGCAGATAAAGGTGAAAAATCCATATTGTATATTTACAAACACATCAATATATTGACAAAACATAACATCAAAATATTCAAGTGTTTGTAAATATTATGTGTATTATGTGTATTATTTCTGCCTAATTATTTACAATTCTCTCATGTTTATTTAATGGCATACTATAACATAAGTATTGCAGTTTATTTGTTACATATTGGTTTGTTGTGTTGGCAGTACCTTTTTGGACACCTGGACCCGTACGGCTATGGGGCAGCAGGCAGTGGCTCTGTGCAAGAGACTGGGCTACTACTCGGCTGGGACTGTCGAGTTCTTGGTCGACTCTCAGAGGAACTTCTATTTCCTGGAGATGAACACAAGACTCCAGGTGGAACATCCCATCACTGAGTGCATCACAGGCATCGACCTCGTGCATCAGATGATACGTGTGGCCAAGGGTAATATTCTCCTGCTTTAACAGAAGTATCTACACCACATCCTAGTTCCTGAAATCACCTTCTGTATTTAGTACAACACCGAGAAAACACGAGGACAACACCTGGGAGAACACGAGGACAATAGAACACACTGGGAGAACATGAGACAACACTGAGAGAACACTGGGACAATATAACACACTGGGAGAACACGAGGACAACACCTGGGAGAACACGAGGACAATAGAACACACTGGGAGAACATGAGGAGACAACACTGAGAGAACACTGGGACAATATAACACACTGGGAGAACACGAGGACAACACCTGGGAGAACACGAGGACAATAGAACACACTGGGAGAACACGAGGACAATAGAACACACTGGGAGAACACGAGGACAATAGAACACACTGGGAGAACACGAGGACAACACAACACACTGGGAGAACACGAGGACAATAGAACACACTGGGAGAACACGAGGACAATAGAACACACTGGGAGAACACGAGGACAATAGAACACACTGGGAGAACACGAGGACAATAGAACACACTGGGAGAACACGAGGACAATAGAACACACTGGGAGAACACGAGGACAATAGAACACACTGGGAGAACACGAGGACAATAGAACACACTGGGAGAACACGAGGACAATAGAACACACTGGGAGAACACGAGGACAATAGAACACACTGGGAGAACACGAGGACAATAGAACACACTGGGAGAACACGAGGACAATAGAACACACTGGGAGAACACGAGGACAATAGAACACACTGGGAGAACACGAGGACAATAGAACACACTGGGAGAACACGAGGACAATAGAACACACTGGGAGAACACGAGGACAATAGAACACACTGGGAGAACACGAGGACAATAGAACACACTGGGAGAACACGAGGACAATAGAACACACTGGGAGAACACGAGGACAATAGAACACACTGGGAGAACACGAGGACAATAGAACACACTGGGAGAACACGAGGACAATAGAACACACTGGGAGAACACGAGGACAATAGAACACACTGGGAGAACACGAGGACAATAGAACACACTGGGAGAACACGAGGACAATAGAACACACTGGGAGAACACGAGGACAATAGAACACACTGGGAGAACACGAGGACAATAGAACACACTGGGAGAACACGAGGACAATAGAACACACTGGGAGAACACGAGGACAACACCTGGGAGAACACGAGGACAATAGAACACACTGGGAGAACACGAGGACAATAGAACACACTGGGAGAATATGAGGAGACAACACCGAGAGAACACGGGGACAATAGAACACACTGGGAGAACACGAAGGCAACACATGGGAGAAAACGAGGACAACACCTGGGAGAACATGAGGACTATAGAAAACACTGGGAGAACATGAGGACAACACCTGGGAGAACACGAGAACAACACCTGGGAGAACACGAGGACAATAGAACACACTGGGAGAACACGAGGTCAACACCTGGGAGAACACGAGGACTATAGAAAACACTGGGAGAACACGAGGACAACACCTGGGAGAACACGAGGACAATAGAACACACTGGGAGAACATGAGGAGACAACACTGAGAGAACACTGGGACAATATAACACATTGGGAGAACACGAGGACAACACCTGGGAGAACACTGGGACAATATAACACACTGGGAGAACACGAGGACAACACCTGGGAGAACATGAGGACTATAGAAAACACTGGGAGAACATGAGGACAATAGAACACACTGGGAGAACATGAGGACAATACAACACACTGGGAGAACACGAGGACAATAGAACACACTGGGAGAACACGAGGACAATAGAACACACTGGGAGAACATGAGGACAACACCTGGGAGAACACGAGGACAACACCTGGGAGAACATGAGGACTATAGAAAACACTGGGAGAACATGAGGACAACACCTGGGAGTACACAGGGACAATAGAACACACTGGGAGAACACGGGGACAACACCTGGGAGAACACGAGGACAACACCTGGGAGTACACAGGGACAATAGAACACACTGGGAGAACACGAGGACAACACCTGGGAGAACATGAGGACAACACCTGGGACACCGAGGACAGCACCGAGAAGAACACAGGAAAGTTCGCAAAAAAAACCTGATAAAACTACAGCATTATTTATGAATTCAGGACACTTAAAGTGCAAGCATTAAACAAATATGTATCGAAACAATACAACCTGCTTTGGCGGTTGAACAGTCTAAGGTTTTACTCTCGCAATAGACTGGACTGCTGAGACAAGGAGATCAAGGTTAGAATTCCGGGGGTGTATCGATGGTGGTTTTTCCTAAATGTTTTTACACTCTTTCTCCACATACATGTGGGAATGTTTCCTCTAAATTTAACCTCCTTTATCTCAAACCCCTTATTGTTCCTAAAACAATAGGAAGACATAAGTTTTAATATGTGTTATCATTTCCCCCCTCTAATGAAACATTGGGTTATGTAATGACAGCTTTGTTTATTGATAAGAGTTAAAAGCATCTTATTTTGAATGTCCTTTCATTTTTTACATACTTCCTTTTCCTCTCGGTTATGTATTTTTATTTCCACTTTTAGGAAGTTATGTTTCCCACTCCCTCCTGACGAGTTCCGATAGAATGAAACCTAGGTCATAGGATTGGGCGATAACAATAGAGTTTCTTCAAGAGGCAGCCATTACCTCTTTGCTCAGTGGCAGCAATGTAAAGTGTGAACTGTGTTCTTTTAATTGTAAATGCCATATTGTGTTGGTTCTTTATTACATGTTTTGATCCACCTTTCCTGTAACCTCCATACATTACAAATTGTACCTTAAAAAGAGAAAATAGGTTTTCCTAATAGAGATATATCAAGTAAACAGTTGGAAATCCTGATCTCCTTGAAAGTATAAATTAGTTCGAGAGTGCAAACTTCTTCAATATCAATTTTGAAGCTTTGCACAGGTTTAATATAAAACAATAAATATTAATAATTTCCTTGTTCATTGACGTCTCTACTCAACTCGGTACTAATAGCAAATGATTTCTCTGGTAGGTAAAGGGTTGATAACACTCGCCAACTCTAAGGCTACCAGAGAGAATACTCGACATTTCCTCAAAAACTAATTGACAATTTGGCATTTACTTTGACAGGTCATCCCTTGCGACTCACCCAGAAAGATGTCCCACTGAGAGGCTGGGCGATAGAAAGCCGAGTGTACTCTGAGGATCCTTACAGAAACTTTGGTCTGCCTTCCACAGGACGCTTAACCAAGTACCAGGAGCCTTTACACATACCCAAGGTACAAACTAGTGTATCTAAGCCCTTTGTAGGGGTAGCTGGAGTACTGGAAAGACTAAAGGTCTATATCTAACAGTAATAAGTTACTAGATCTAGTGTCATGTATTTACATGTCAAGTATTGTAACCAATACATATAAAATAACAATAATATAGTAAAAAGTCATCAATATTGACCACAACATAAACATATTTGTATTTTCTAAAAAGACTTTTCATATGAAAATTGGGCTGTACAAGTAAATAACAATATGGTGTTGACTAGAAAGTATATAGAACTGGTATAGTTCCCCCCTCTCCTCCTAATGTGACTCGAGAGTGATACTGAGTGATATCTCCATACCTGCATCAGTGGTCGAGTGCTCTAAGGTGTCACACTCACTTTAGACCATATTGCTAGTGATGGATAGGTCAAGGTTCAGATCCTGGTCAAGGGTACTGAGGGAACGTGGTTCCTAGTTGGTTCCCCACTCCTATTTTATGCAAATGTGGGTACATTTTATATAAACCCTACCTTCTTAAACGTTATCCAATTAGTGTAATTAAATATAAATAGCCCATGTGGGTTGTAAAATGTGAAGCAAAAATAAATATACAAAATTATGATCTGTTATTGTTATTGTTACAGGTGTGTTGTGACAGTGGAGTGGAGGAAAGGAGCAAGATCTCTATATATTACGACCCAATGATCTGTTATTGTTATTGTTACAGGTGTGTTGTGACAGTGGAGTGGAGGGAGGGAGCGAGATCTCTATATATTATGACCCAATGATCTGTTATTGTTATTGTTACAGGTGCATTGTGACAGTGGAGTGGAGGAAGGGAGCGAGATCTCTATATATTACGACCCAATGATCTGTTATGGTTATTGTTAAAGGTGCGTTGTGACAGTGGAGTGGAGGGAGGGAGCGAGATCTCTATATATTACGACCCAATGATTTGTTATTGTTATTGTTAAAGGTGCGTTGTGACAGTGGAGTGGAGGAAAGGGAGCGAGATCTCTATATATTACGACCCAATGATCTGTAAGCTTGTGTGTTATGGCAACACTCGTAAGGAGGCCATCAACACTAGTATCAAAGCTTTGGATTCCTACGTCATCAGAGGTACAGTCATGTTTAAACTTAGTCTGCAGGAAGGGCCAACTGGTTGTATTCTCTGATTGATTCTGTCACAAACACTCGTGTATTCATAGAGAAAACACAGAACAACAAAGACATCAAGACAAATATATCTATTTGTTATATCGCTTGATCTCCCTTGAAGTATTTATTATCTTGTGTATATTATTATTCAACTAAGAGATGACAGTCTAGACATGGAAATCGAAAGTAAGTTAAATAATAATTTAATATATTTATATCATCGTTTATTAAGGATAGGGAAGGTTGAATTTAGAGGAAATATACCCATATTTGCATGGAGGGAGAGTGGAAAACTATTTAGGAAAAACCATTCTCAGTACACTTGAGCAGGATTGGATCCTCCAGTCTAACACGAGAGTGACACCTTAGACCATGCGGCCACCAAAGCAGGTAACCTATGATGATAAGTTATATTAAATATGTAAAAAGGTGCAGGAAAGGTGGATAGAAACATATAAAAGGGGGACGAACACAATATGGCCTTTACAATGAAAAGAAGAACACAGTTCACACTATTACACTGCTGCCCAATCCCCCGACCCAGGTTTCATTCTATCGGAACTCATCAGGGAGGAGTGTGAAACGAGCAACGCAACTTCCTAAAAGAGAAAAACAAAAATCACAAAAGGGGTGAAAAAGGAAAATAGTAAAGAATGATGGAACACATATATAGGAACATGTAAAAGGTATAACATAAAGGACAAACACAGGAAAAGGACACCTGGGTCAGGGGATTGGGCGGTGACGATCAATTTTCTTTAAGAGAAATCCATTACCTCTTTGTTCATTGGCAGCAGTGTAAAGTGTGAACTGTGTTCTTCTTTTCATTGTAAAGGCCATATTGTGTTTAGTCCCCCCTTTTATATGTTTATATCCACCTTTCCTATACCTTCTTCCAAATATAATATGGTTATCAGTAATTTAAATTCTTTAAATTGATAATGTTTCTTTTGTTGGTTATTAGAAGACATCTTTGCTTTGAAGTTAATGTTAAAGTAACTTATTTTTGTTGTTTAGTATGGTTTTGACTTTAATATTTGCCGATTTCTTTAGGCAAAATTACAAGTTCTGTAACGTAACTATTTCTAGTTGTACCTTAAATATTTAAATGTGGGAATTTTTTAAAAGTGACGAGGGTAATTATACTGCGAAGGTTTGAGTTTAGTCGGGAAGTCAAACCTTTGTGCTTTAACATAAATATCTGGTGCGATATTTAAATTTAAATTGATTCCATAAATTTAAAACTCTTGCCTGTATTCATTGGTGTGAATCTTACGCTTTGTGAACCATTTAAAAGAAGCTTATTAAGCTCTTTGTGATCTTATATAATTTTTAGGAGTTAAAATTTCATGTAAATATCTGGTGCAATATTTAAATATAAATTTATTCCCTAAATTTAAAACTGTATAGTCTATTCACTGGTGTGAATCTGGCGCGTTGTAAACCATTTAAAAGAGGCTCAGTAAGCTCTTTGCATTTTTTGTAATATTTAGTAATTTAAACTTTTGATTTGATCTCAATTCACTGTGGTGAATTAGAAGCTTGTATATCATTTAGAAAAGTTTCTTTAAATAATAACTATTTTGTTTATTTCATTGGTCTCTTCTAGACAAGTTTATATTATATAGTTATATTCCTTAAACTTTTGAAAAGTTCGGCGTATGTAATAAATTGCTAAGATTTATTTGTTTTTCAACACACTTCAGTAAGACCTGTAAAGCCATGCAACTTGTTGTTTGTGGGGCGGTACATTACTGGACAAAGAGGAACACAGTTCACACTTTACACTGCTGTCACTGGACAAAGAGGAACACAGTTCACACCTTACACTGCTGTCACTGGACAGAGAGGAACACAGTTCACACCTTACACTGCTGCCACTGGATTGAGAGGAACACAGTTCACACTTTACACTGCTGCCACTGGATTGAGAGGAACACAGTACACAATTTACACTGCTGACACTTTTATGTGTTTTTATTCCCCTTTCTTGTCAAGAAGTGAAAGGAGATTTTGCTCAAATAGAAATAATATGTTCTAGAATGTGAAAACGTTTGTGTGAGACCTGCGGGTACTGTAACTGCCCCCCAGGTGTGGCCCACAACATACCCCTACTCAGGGACATCTTAACTGAACCAAACTTTGTGGAGGGTAATCTCACAACGGACTACCTGAACCAGGTGTACCCGGAGGGGTTCAAAGGTCGACAACTGGGCGAGAAGGAGACCCTGAATCTAGCCGCTGTGGCCGCCACGCTCTGCGCCACCATGGACCTCAGGTCTCGGAACTTCCTCAACAGCTCCAGTAACAAGATAAAGGCTCAGCCATTGGACACATGGAGTTTCGTTGTGGCTTTTTTGGACCAGGAGGTGCTCTGCCAGGTGAAGAAGTTGGAGACAAAATTTAAAGTGAGTTTTGAATAAAGACTTGAAATGTTCATGTTCTTTCAGATGAATAAAATAATTAAAAAGAGTAAATGATAGAGATGAGGTATGTAGGAAAAATACCGCAGGGGAGGCTAGCAAAGAGATGGGATCAATAACAGAACGTGTGCAAGTGAAATAAGAATGGTGGAAGGACAGAGGAAGATGGAAGCATTTAAACTAAACTCACCAGGCTACAGGTTGGAAACAGTTGATGATGATGATGCTGTTGAGGGTCCACCACTGATACACACACACACACACACACACACAGGGTATTTGGAAACTCATAGCCCAAACTGCACATAAAGCTTGTTGAACCAAAAATAATACAAAATCCCTTTACACCTATATCCAGAAAACAATGCTAATACCATTAAATTGGGTCCGAAGTTTTGGCATACAGGGCCAGGAGAGCAAAGCTGTTCAAACATGTGTGTACAAGTTGCATAGGAGCTAGGCGCATAGCATTGCACATTTTGCCATCCTGGAACATGGCAGCAGAACATACCACAATTAATAGTAGACAACACACCAGTCCATATAGAAATGTGAATACGTTCTGAGGGTCATTATTAATGATCCTACATCACAAAAAGTGCTTGCCATTATTAAATGTGCAGTGCCACACACCTAACTGCTATGCAACTTGTTGTACACGCATGCTTGACAACTTTGCTCTCCCAGCTATAGATGAAAATTTTCTGTAGTGTCAGCTTGCGGTGGAGGGGTTAAATTGTAGAGGTGGCACCTAAAGCCTATTGTAATTCAAAATATAGTGTGCTAAGAGACGAGTGGGTTATAAAAAAGGGGGAGGGAACACGGGGCTCGAGAAGAGTAGGTAGGAATCATTAAGAATGGAGGGGGAGGGGCATACAAATGTATGAATTTGTATTGCTTTGCAATTTTCTTTTTGGAAACTTTGTTCAAGAATAGAAGCATGTTGAATAAGTTATACTTGTTATATTCACACCTACTTTATAATTTTAACAGCAATAATATATCTATAATATTGACATTTTTCAATAAAAAATTGCTGGCTTCATAACAATTAATAAGTAAATTTAACAATTAATAAACATTGATACATTATCTTAGAAGGGGTATTGAAAATATTAACATAAACATTTCACTCGCTCTTGAGAAAACTGATATTTCCAAACGTACAATTTTTCCGCAAGACCTGTCCGGTAGCTAGCACCATTTACGGTTTCTGTGATCCATCTGTTATTGTTAGTGCGTAAGGATATTTTGGTCAGTTGTGAAGCCACGCTATGTCTGTCACCCTCCTGCCCACCATCCCACTTGCACTTGACAGGGCCTTATGATAAAAAAATTGAAGTATGATTTATGAACATAACGGGTCTACAAAGGCTCGCATTCATTTGTTTCTTCACTATTTTTTTTAACATTGCATCTTACTACCCATTCGGATATACACCTATATACTAATTATGCTAATGTGTTAAGGATGGGGAAGGTTGAATTTAGAGGAATTGCAGCCATGAGAATGGAAAACTATTTAGGAAAAACCACTCTTAGTGCACCTGACCAGGATTGAACACTGATCTCCCTCTCATCGGCAGTCTAGTCTATTGTGAGAGTAGCACGTTAGACCGTGAGGCCACCGAAGCTCGTTTGATGATATTTCTGGTGTTAACGCCCTTAGGAGAAATTAATCATAAGTATAAAGGTTTACATTTGGGGTATCTATATTTCGATTACATTAGTTCCATTTAATTGGTTGACATTATTATTATTATTATTAACACCGCGTCTTACTACCCGTTCGGGTTATACGCACTTATGCTAATGTGTAATGGTAGGGTGAAACCACGGTGGAGACCTGGCATTCTCCACATTCACAAGATGTCTTGTCAGAGGTGAAGGAAGGGTTTGGTAATCAGATAAATCGTGCCGGGACCTGGGATTGAACCCCGGCCGCCAGCACAGAAGTCTGACACCTTACCCCTAGACCGCCAGGTCACCTGGTTGACATTATTTTACAGAAATAATAATTGAAAATTTTCCATCTCATCCTCCTGACGCTGTACGCCGAAACTTAGAACACAATTTAAAGGTATTAGATTAGTTTCCCAGATATAAGTGTACAGGGATTTTGTACTACTTTCGGTTCAAACAAGCTATATGTGCAGTTTGGGATGTGAGGTTACGAATGCCAACAGGAGTAAAATATTCAATGGGATACAAAGCATATTCATCATTGACATGCAGGCTGTTTAAATGAAGTATTTATTAAAAAAACATTTTTTCTATTTGTACTGATGATTTTGCCAGGTGCAAATAGGTGCCTACAGCATGTTTCTGAGTGACAAGTTCAATCTGGCCTCCTCTATAATAAACATCGAGATCAACGACCAGCCGGTTGTGATGCAACTAGTCTCCAAGGACGAGACCGGACACATGCAACTTACGTAAGTTGGATCACCTTTTATAAGTACTGTGTCTAACTACCCCTTCGGGTTATATGCTTATGTTTTAATTACTATAATGGTTTTAGGAATGAGAAAGGTTATATTTAGAGGAAGTGTACCTGGATTCGAATAGAGTGAAAAAAACCTTTTGTTAAATCAACTCTCAGTACACCCGACAGCGTATAACCCGAACAAGTAGTAAGACGCGGTGCGGTGCTAAATATTATATTATAGTACACCCGACCAAGATTTGAACCTCAATCTCCCCATCATTGGCAGTCTAGTTTACTGTGAGAGTAGCGCCTTAGACCATGTGGTTACTAAGGCAAGCTAGTCTTTGTTCTTGGCATGATTCAAACAACATTTAAATTAACGACCATACATCTAAAAGATACGACACAATTGTACATACTTTCCCAAATACTCTATTGTAGTTTATGACAAAAGTTTCCAAAAATCACTCCTCAGTAAACTAATAAATTTAAGGGCTAGAGTTGAAATAAAAATATATGCCCCAAGATATGACATTATCACATCCAACTATCAAGTTTGAACAGAATCTATCTAATCATTTTGACTGTTTTAACTTTTTAATTTTTTTTTATTTTGCGAAACAATATAATTGTTTAATCTGAAATTTTACTTTTGAATCGCGCCATCTCTTTACTAAGCTAAACATACTAACATGTTCTAGTGAATAAATATAATATTTTGGTGTTTATTTCTCAAACATTTAGCTAACAGCATCTTACATCGGTTAATTAACCTCAAAATCAAGGTATTATAAAACAAAATAAACAAAATATTCAAAATATGTCATAAAGGGCTAAAACTAGGGCAGTGAGAATCTTTATTTATCAGAATAAAACAAAATACTACAAGCAATTGTGCAATAAAACATTTTCCAAATTAATTTAATTCATTAAGTTAGATAAATAAGACATTTTTTCAAACATAAAACAACTAAAAATAAAAATTTGAACTTTGATTATGGTTTGAGAGAGTTTCATATATTCAATTCAAGCTTAGTTTAAATTGCTAAAGTGAAATTCACATGCCACAAGCTAAAACTACTACTGACTGCTGAGCCTAAATATCACTGTGTCCCGGGGCACATAAATACAACTTTGGGGGGAATCTATTACCCCAAAATTGGGAAGTTTTTATGTAAGGCCAACTAAATACATTATTTGAATACATCAAGGGCACGGTAGAGGTGAGAACTACAAATTGTTCAAATAATCTGATCAAATTGTTATGTTGAACCTCAATTTTCAGTTTAGTTTACTCTGAGCCTTATTGTATTCATTAACTAAGTTTTGTGTTAGATACAGTTTGTTAAAAACAAAGGTATCAATTATTTTTTATTTTCAGATACCAAGGTACAACATTTAAAATCTCAGTTTTAACTGAAACAGCAGCGAGGTTTCTACACGTGATGCCTCAGAAACTCAAGGTCAGTTATCAAAATGTTTTTAAATATATGGGATAACCCCCCCCCCCCCCC